>JTDE01004719.1:3115-20976 GCA_014338405.1 Paragonimus skrjabini miyazakii | reverse complement strand
TTTGAAGGCCGTCTTTTTCCTTACTTGTTGGGGGGTTCTAGGTTGCGAGAGTTGCGTTCCGATATTTGAGCTCTGATTTCGTACCCCTTTGCAATATCGTTGCGTTCGTTCGTGATAGAGATACTGCTCGTGGTCTTGCGTTTGTTCTTGCCTTTCTCTATCACGTGGGGTCGTAACAGCACCGTTCGCTTTACCTGGGTTTTGTTAAAGGGTACCGTACCTTTGTTGAGTCCCCAAAACACCTACCATTTTGCGATGGTATTCCATGTAAGAAATCCGTCGATTTAACTGTTTTCTATCGTTTTAAAATGTGAGAGGAGTTTAAGGCAAGAATCCCATCTAGCACAACTCGAAACTTTATTCAAACCACTCTAAATATATTTATACACGTTCCATTAGATCATAGTACAAACAAGTGTTTGCATCCAATCAGTCTTACTCTTGTTCGATTACTTCATATTCGGTTCAGCTTCTACACAAACCCAAGCAGTTTATTTTTAAATTAACCATAAAAGTGAATCAATGGCTTTTTTCCACTCGATATCGAATACGACCACTTGCTAACCGTTCCATGTGATTCGTGATAACCATTGCTAACAAAACTCAAGTTCGTTGAATAACTTTTTCCTTTACTTGTTGAAGACGTATTATATAGAAGGCTGAAAACTCATGTTTGGGATATTATTAGCTCAATTTTACATTGCATACAATCTTAACAACCTTACTTGGTTGCACATCACAGCATGCAAACGCAAAACGCGAGTCTACCAAACAAGGCGATGAAGTAAAACATGAATGAAACCCGAGGTATCTGAAACACCAAACGGAGTTGACTAGACGGTAAATTCGAAAGCAAGTGCAAATAATAAGCAATTTGAATCAATCTGTCATTGACTTTACACTCAACAGTACAGGATGAAGCGCAATGCTACCGCATACCCCATCTCCAAGCTGACAGACAGAACCACAAAAGATCAAATAATTGACAAAAAATTGTAAGGATCGCCCAAGCCATTTTAGCTAATGTTTCCTGGAAGTAGAGATACTCAATACCACTTAGTTATGCTGCGTCTAGGTGATCCGTTGCAACGACTAAGTGGATTTCAATGTTGATGCACAAAAAGCAAGTCAAAAGGAATATCTTAGGATGAAAAACGATTGATATAAGGGGAAATGGGAAAAACCACACCATCAACATTCAGCTGATGTTCTCAAAGAGTACATCTGTGAAATCACTTGGGTGATGCATATAGGCTTGGAAATGTGTTGAGTTATTCTATGGAATCATGATAATGGAGAAACGTGAGACCAACTTACTTAATGCAATTCACACGGATTCCCTTCGGAGCGAGCTCTGAAGAAAGGCACAGATAACATCGGTGGTACTACAACTCACCATACAGAACGAAACAGTTCACTAATACAGTAAAATGAAATGATCGAGGAGAGTCAAACACCCATAACGATAAAATCACTGAATCGGTTGAAAAATCCTAAGCACATTCGACAATGATACACAAAATCCTAACAAAAACAGGGTGACAGGAAATTGTCACCAGCAACTGCAGAAAAAATTAAACAGTTTTATCGAGGACAGTTGAGCTATGCTGAACGTAACGAACCTCTGAACAAGTATGGCAAATGAATAAGAAAAAGACATTTACGATTCGCTGTCAGCACCTCATCGGTAAGAGGCAAGGTTCATCTGACTACTGCTGAAACACTTGATACATAACCATAAGCCGACGTACGTCGAACAGTCTGGGTCACAATTTGACTCATAAAGTATATCGATGATACCTTCACGTCTCTAGCTGAATGTAGTCTCGTTTATTTCACAAGGCAATCCATTAATAGGGATTCTATGAACGGCATAATCCTAGTCATCTAAAATATAAAAAAGATGGCAGAGCGGTTTGGAAAACAATGAATGTATAGTATTCGGATCTCCTGTCGTTGATCGAGTCGCAAAAAGAAAACTCATTTTTATGAGTGCCAGTAGTAAACGATGGGAACACAATATTGTGTATGATCGATAAATCGGAAACTTACACGAGTTGGACAATAACCGAAGTTGAGCAGTTTTATATCTAATCAAAGAAGTCAATCAATCAATCTAATGAAAGATATCAATTTTAGAAAGAGTTAATCATGAGCTCACCCAATGAACCAGACAAAAAATAGTAAATGATTTATCATAGATTGATCCTCAATCGTCACCCATTGAGGCTAATAAAATGTCACAGCTAGCAGAAGATGTCAAGGTTACAAGATATGGTGATGTTAATCCATTAAGTAACCCAAAACAGCCATGACCCTGATCAGCAGACTGTGATTCGAGCCGCCGCTCATCGCAACAATAACGTGGAAGGTTCAGGGGGAAACGTTTAGCAGAAGGAAGATAGGTCCAACAAGGATAAACATAATTGGAAATCAGTAACGGTAGAAGATACACGTCGAGAGATGTTAAAAGTTTGTTTACTCTCTTCAGTCACGAACGTAAAACATTGGAATATATAGGACACGCGGATAGCAACAACAATAGAAACAACCAACGATTGGGCTTACACAAAAATAAATACTGTTATCAGTTCCAGGGCAGACAAACTGTGTGAGTCAACATTTTATGCACACACAGGACCGGCCGGCGTGTATTGATTAACACTGCTTCGGAGGAGGCAAGCAATTTCGGGTTCCGATTACACAACAACATTTGGAACGAGTTTGCGGGGTCAACAACGTGACCTGTTTGCATGATGTACTTGGCTGTGGATGAGGTCGGATTTCGTGTCAGTCACGCTGTTGCCATTGCCTGTTGCGTCATGGCGCGCACCAACCACTTAGACATATGTTCAACCATCCTTTGTCATAGGCACCGATCTGTTCTGCCGATATAGACGTCACCGCAACCGATAGATTACATATGAGACAGAACATTTCGGTATGTCACGATTATGAATAAGCTGAGCGACACACCAAGTTGTGACTAGCAAACCGCAATTCAGCCGCCGGGTATGTACGAGTTAGAGCAGACTGTAATTTTTGACTTACATCAGTTGTGATATGATCGCCTTTTGAAAAGAAGGTTCAAAAAGACTTGCTTCTTAGGGACCGTACTCACGGTAGTCTTGATCAGTCTTAGTCTGACTGTGAATATCAGTGAACTTCTGAGGATATCCGTTCGCGAGCAACACTTTCTTTAACCTTTCCTCTTCTCCTTGCAAGCAATTATCGGTACATATCTCCCGGGCTCTAAGAAACAGGATTCACACCAGACGTCGTTTATAAGTGATTAGTGCAAATGAAGAAAACTGCAAATACTGACCGATCCAAGTGGCCTTGCGGTGTACTGAGCGCTGTATCGAGCCATCCTGCCATCTAGTGAATGAAATGTCTAGAAAAGGTCAACTGTTGTTTGTTTCCTCCTCATGAGGAACAGAAAGATTAGTTTGGACGGAATTTAAAAAGTCTAAAAGTGAAACAAAATGAATATTAGTGGCAAAAATCAAAATATCATCTACATATCGTTTATAGAGGCTGGCACCATCTATAGCATCAGATAACTTTAATTCAATCATTCCTAAAAATATATCCGAATATATATATCGGAAGCAATGTTAATCAATACTCGCCGTCCGGTTCTATGTGTGCACAAAATGTTGACTCACTCAGTTTGTCTGCCCTGATAACAGTTTTTGTTTTTGTGTAAATCCAATAGTTGATTATTTATACTTTTGTTGCTATCCGCATGTCCTATATATTCCAATGTTTACGTTCGTGACTGAAAAGAGTAAACGAAATGTTAATATCTCGCGACGCATGTCTTCTATCGTTATCGGTAAATTGAATCAAGGGAACTTTGTTTTAAATAATTAGAAATGTTGTAGATTCAGATGTGCTACTGTCTGAGACAGGTTGCCGTCTGGAAAAGCGTTTCACATCAGCAATGCAAACGGTTAACAGGTGCCCTAATAAATTTATTCCACGGAATAATCAACGTACACACATTTCGTGACCACATCGTTGCTGGATTACCCCCGCAGTATCACCCAACTGTACGAAGTCACACTAAATGTCAGGTACCATAAACGTTCAGCCGACATAGGGAAAAAGAGAACCAATCACGGCAGACTGTGCAACCTGATTACATGGCCAACTGACAGTGCAGCCCGAGCGCTCCCGAAATAAGCACTGGCGAACAGTACCACTACCCTCTTAATGTGGATTAATTGGTGGACAGAACGATGGCAACATGTGTTCTAGCTGTCCTCGCCTATATCTCAGCACAATCTGACGAGACTGTCACTGTATCGGTAAACCTAGTGTCAGGGAGAAGCTTAACATCAAGCTCATAAGATTTCAGCAAGCGCACCATGTCAACCACGACAAAAGTGAACAAGGACCGGCGGATCAGACATCCTCGGGCAAACACCACTAGAAATGAACACCCAAAACGGTTGTCCATATTCTTTCATCTTGCTTACAGAGTAAGCATACAGTAATTGTAACAGATTTATGTGTTTCTCTGAGACATTTTGTAAAGAAGGCAGTTTCTAAACCGAAAAATACCACAACCGCCGGTTGCTTGCAGGAGTGTCAACATACCAAGGCCCGTCACCGAGTAGAATTGGGATCACATTGCTCTCGATCGGATCGGAATGCTGCCCTTTCTCCACAGATCCGACTTGCCCTGAAGTTAGTAAGCCGAAGTAATTAACTTGAATAATCTGGGCGTAATGAATGTTAGACTGACACCTATGTAATTGCATTGCACGCGATCTTTAAGTAAGTTCTTAATCAGCCTTCGATCAAGATTTCAAATGTTGCCGTCATACTCAGAATCTGGCAAAACCGAGTGGCGTTTGGTCACCGAGTTCTTCGACGCGACAGAAATCCAATTTTGTCGCAAATGTACGGCTCCATCGGAACAAACCTGTCAACAGCAGGTTTTCATATCTGGTGCGATTTGTCCTGTATGCCGCGTTGGGTCCTCTTACCTAATCAGAACTGGGTAACCCATTTTTCAGTGGCTATCGACAAGTCTTCTTTAAACTTTTATCGCTCGGATGACAATTAATTACCTTGTATTTGAAAAGTGACTGAACCGGTACTCGGGTAAACGCATGGGCCAGCTAAACGCATCATAGACCGCTTCAAGACTGCAGGTTAGGGAACTGCTTTCAACGTAAAGGCTAACTGCGAAACAAACGGGGTTCTCCAGGGACTGAGCAGTCATGGACAATGGGGGATAGTACTAACAGAGCCTGGTAGATCCACAGCTGACTGACGGGTCTCCTATAAAGTGCCACATAGGCTATTTGGTGGTATTACGGCAAGGCACACGACACCCCGCTACAAAAGGGCTTGAACTGACTCAACAGGAGTAATGACTTCTTGTGTCCGTATGTCATGTGAACATTTGCCGTTTTCGCCAACCATAGAGAACTTCCGAGAAAGACACAAAAATCTCGACTCCAACAGATAGGAAAAGTAGACCAGATAGCATGAATGGCTCGGTCCTACTCAAGGGGCATTTGATCTTATTTAGGCTACCGGCCAACAGTACCAGGAGGCAGCCATCGCAGCAACCCCGTTGACTTGGACTCCCTGTCTGTATAGATATACTACATCAGATCTGCCTTCTCTGGTGAATCCTTGAACTACTGCGATGCTCTCGTCTCAACCTCCTGGAGAGGAGAGGTGTACTGAGCATCCCGGATGGATAGAAGCCATCTGAAGGGCGTATGAACCGAACCACCATTTGACACAGGCCCACGATGAGCTGTGAACTTTGCGTTTCGCCCAGCTGCCTTGTGGGTTGAGTTCCTCTTGGTACAAAGGTACCGAGTGACACCCTCCAAGTCAGCCCTGTAGGAGCAACCGAGAAGTACACTGCGCCCACCAGTACGAACTTCAGAACCAATATTAACTATGAATTTTGTATCCTGTTCTCGCTGTAATTCTTTGGCCGAGGTGTCAACGGCCGGCTTTCCTTCCGTGTCACAATATACCGCAACGGAACTATGTCTTATTTTCCCCGGTTCAGTAAATGATTGTTTACCTGATAATCCCCTGATGTTGGTTTCGAGCAGACATCAGACTTAGTTGTAGCACACGAGGGAGATCATGGCCACAGGAGTGGCGTACCAAACACCACAGTGAAATTTTACGACAGACACAAAAACTTTCTCGACTCCCGAACAACATTTAAACTTGCCACCTTCGCCGTCCGAATAATAAGGCAGACTGGTCAACTGGTAGGTCTTGTACGTATGCCACAGACACGTTCCATCGATATCTGTTGTGCTGCTGAAGCACAGCTTTGAGACCCTAGCGGAGCAATGTACCTCCAATCATCGTCGGCCATTTAAGCATGTGCTTGTCTGCAGACCCAGCGGCTGAGACCACTGACCAAACCGATGTTGGATTGGCTCTAAGCACATCAGCAGAGAAGATGCTGCTTGACTGGATTCAAGTCGACAGCTCTCTTTGTGCTGACAGACTTAAAGGTACGGTTAGAGGATCGATAGGCGACCATCACAAACCCTGGCAGCTTGTTGTGGTATATGCCCCGACAGACTGCAATCCATACGAAGTCAAACATGATTTCGAAGTTAGCCTTCAAACTGACTTTTTTCAACTGACAAGCAAAGATGTTGTCGACCCTCAGGACTACACCAACACACTAGCGGATTACGTGCGAAGATTATAAGTTAGTGCCTCACGTACGCAATAATCTTCATCATACGTTTCTAAAGAACTCACCGCCTGTGAGTTCGCGTTTCTGCGGACAGACGCTGTCAAGAAACCGCTGCAGCAACCGTGTCGTGTTATTAACGGTCTGCGAAAACTCATGTGATCGATAGTTTTGGTCAACATCTCACGGTTTCCACTGACCGCCTAAAACTCGCCTTCACCGACTCACTTTTCAATATGACAACACAAGCATCAACCGAGCAGCTTTCAGCTATTTCAAAATCCAAGTAAGCCTCGGCTTTGCCTCCCGCGTCTATCCCCGACGAGCTCCATCCTCAACCTATGACCCGCATGAAGAGATATGTCCATTTTCCCGCGGGCTACCTCGAACAGCTTACTTTTTTTAATTTTGCATTTATTGTACAGTCGATAATTCATTATGTGTATATCAAGTGTGTGTGGACTAGCAACAAACAGGTTCTCTTAGGTACACCTCCTTGGCTCATATTGCACAGAACACACTCGCACAAAACTGTAAATATTACCAGGCGCTGTAGGTTACGCGTTGCGGTGGATATCTGCCTCTTTCCTTAACGTTTAGGTAATTCAACTTTCCTTATTTCCAGGCAGAACGTGACGCATAGCAACAACTGCCCAAGCAGAACAACTTTGAAAGGGGTAGCAATTCTTGCCTGCGCAACGAGGAAATTGCATATTTTGTCACGTCCACGGGAAGCGTTATTAGGTTGAGTGGCTCGCGCTCGTGCTGGCCAGCAAGACAGTAGCTGTTGTCCAAGATTGAAATTTAGAAGTAGTAGGTCTCCTATATTGGTCACCCTTCTAGGAGGGGGCTGTTGTAGTGAAATTACCTTCGACGTCCTCAAAGTCCAAAACTCTCTGCGACCTAAGAGTTGCCTTACTAGTACCACCTTACCCGTTCACATTACCTGGTGAATGTAAATTTACCACAAAACACTAACATCAAAGTTAGTGTGTTGGCGTGGGTACCGCTTTACTGGAGACTGTATAATGAATCCACGTCATCTTCAGGATTGTAGACTACATTCCCTAGAATAACTGTTTTAGCCATATCTGTTAGGACCGCCGCCCAACCAATCTGACGACTATTTGAATTTCAAAGGTCGACTGGAGTTTCCGTCCTCTTTGGGGGCTGGCGTGCGATTGCGTTAAAGATTCTCTCAAGTCCATCTCCCTAGTGCCGTTACTTGTTGCACTGAAGTCTGCATGTGTACGACGAGTAAATCAACACATAAAGTTGGTTCGCAGATCCAACGTTTTCTCATTACGACTACTGATTCGCGCTAGCATAAGGCTGGGGAAGCATTGGACGTACGAACCAAAGAGCAAGAAAGTAGCCTCGTGAAAAGTGTTCTTCCTATTCACGGTTCTTTAGCTCTATTGTACTTTTCCATCCCACACCTATATACATATCTATTATTATTATTTTCGTTCATACGTCCGTGATTGGTCACTTTGAGGATTTTGCCCGGAGATGTTTGCACCCCACTACGCATACGTAATTAAAAACGAAATGGTGCATAAGCATACATTTTATGTGATGATTGTTTCGTTCTTCAAATTTATTCGGGGACAGCACTTACAAATTTAAGATGACCCAGGTAACTGAGTCCAGGCGAACTAATTCTGTTTTGTTGGAAGAACGATTCAAAATTAGGCCACGAGCTCTGAGTATATAGGGCGAACCGATTACTATACATGGCCGACAAGACGCAGAGCAACTCGGTCCAGACGATTTTCTATGGTAGCCAGACGCAGAGATAATTAAAAGAGCCAGTCATATATGTCTGTCGGGTCGTTACAGCGAATCAGATGGCGTACAGGCATTCGATCACACGGCTGCAATCTGACTGGCACAGTGGGACGATACATATCAATCCACCCGAAGGTGGATCGATCGACCGATAAAACATGATTCGAATAAACGGTTTCATTAAGAGATGAGCCTCCCAACACTTTCCCTTCGAGGTCGTGTATCGTACGTGCGTGAATGAGGACTTACTTGGAGTGGAGTCACAGCGGTCCTGGTGCGGCTTGATCAGCGAAGTGTTGGCAATGTTTGGTAACTTCTGTTGAACCTCAACGTTCTGCGTCTCTGATGTGTTTCTTGACCCTTGGCGTTATCCGGTAGGTCTTCCAGTGATAGCCATCGATTTTGTGAATGGCCTGTTTGCTCCCCCAAACGGTTTGATATAATTGAAATGCCGTATCCAGGTATGTGGGCCAACCTGAACTTCATACTGTACTGCCTATCAACAGCTTCGAATGCTTCCCGGGTGTCCATGCAAGCCTTATCCCACAGTAGTCCCTGACAAACACCGGGTGACCAACCTCAAAAGAACGAGATCAAGCTCCATGCCTTCTATTAAACCGCCGTTCCATAGAATAAGTCATGTTAGGCGATGCTGGCTTGGAAAGATATAGTAGATCATTCGTTGCTCACAGTCTGCGCTTCATTAGAGCTTCAGCTGAAGATTTCTCTTCCGGAACCTAGTGATACGGAAACGTCCGTTAATTGAGAGAGAACGTTTTGGCCGTGTGTCCCTCCCATTTGAACACCCTTTTGAACGTGTCTACAAACCATTCAGTTTGGCCATTTGATTGCGAATGGTAAGGTGGTGACCGTGTAAGATTAGTATCATTCCGCTTACCTAAGTCCACGAATGTACCGGAATTAAACTGACTCCCGTTGTGCGACACGACTGTATCCAGTATTCCGAAACGGCTGAAGATTTCGCCCAGCTTCCACATCGTTGAGGTTGAGGTTCCATCAGGCAAACTCCTGGCCATTTACTGTATGCGTCGACAAGCACCGAAACGTTATGGTCCGGCGAATTCCATGTGCACGCGATTCCACGGCTTCTCTGGCACTGGTCACGAATACAACTCAGCTTTCACTGTGGATTTGGCAACCAGTGCACAAGCAGAACAGCCTTTACAAAGTTTACCGATGTCAGAGTCCGCGTGAGGCCAGTACACATAACTGCATACTAATGCTTTCATTCGAACGATATTGAGATGGTCGCGATGAAATGGTTGCAGAACCCGTGTCCTCAGAACAGATGGGACGACCACACGTTCACCTGACAAGATGCAGGAATTAACCGTGGAAAGACAGCCTCTTCGTTGGAATTACTGCTTTACCTCACCTTCAATGTGAGCCAAAGGCCAATCGTTGCGAACAGAGCGCTGAAGATTATGTAAAACTCGATCTCGTCCTATTGATTGCTGGATAATTGTCACAGCAACGGGAAGATTCCCTATAGCTTCTGTTGTCACGTAGTTCAGATCAGGATTCACAGAAACGGCTGCGACCACAATTTTTCCATGATGCGCGTCACGGGCCAATGGTTGGTCGGTGGGGTAGATAACTAAATGACAACCTTAACACAGAAACGTGCGCGTCACTAAAGAATGAACAAAGGAACTTGCCTGAAAATCACAAACAAATATCCCCTTCCTCACCTCATCGTTGCTTACCAACTGGTGCCACCCGATTTCACCGATCGAACACAAACTCCGATTATCGAATAGCTGAACGTGATTCACATCGTCTACTCTGAACAGCCTGGTTTCGTAGACGTAAGGTAACATAACCCGTACAGCCGTCCTATATACGCCGCCCTTAAGCATCACAAAGATGTTTCTCTGTCCCAAAAGACGTTCTAGATTGGCGAATATCACCCTAACCATGGAGACACAAGATTCTCCTTTATTCCTCATATCTCCATCGCTGCTGAAGCAAATTTCTAAGTGTACAAACCGACCAACAACCGACTTCATCATTCACCATAAAATCTACATTACTACAGCAGCCTTGCAGAAGTGTTCTGATGCTTAAGCCAGGCATCACCTTACAGCTAATCCACAATGGTTACGATGTAGTGGAACAAATCAGTCCACGAACTCGATCAGCAGTCGGTCAAACGTTCTACACGGCCTCTGTCAAGAAACTTTATTCAATCACGCGAATATCAATCTCTCCGACAAAAGTGCAACTGCCACTGTACTTCAAACCTCACTGAGGCTACTAGTTTTAATGCGAGTACCAAATCGCCCAAATTGGGTTGCGCAATCGAATTGTCGAGGGTGTCTCAGCTTCAGCAAATGGCACTGCGTAACTGGTGCAATGCCAACAGCCAGCAACTCTGATCGTACCTCAGATTTTTGGAGATAAGATCATCACGACTGATGTTTTCGAAGCCATTTACACAGCCAACAATTGATGACCACTTCAGTTCGCTATTCAGTTGCTATTCCTAAATGACAACCATCGTTCTAGCAACAGAGAGGCATGGTCGTTAGTTTGAAGTTGCCGTGATAAATGAACAATTTCATTGCAGGTGCGTGTATCGCATTGTTTCCTTCTACCAACTTTGTTTGACTTTGCTATATAAACGCCAACGTTTCGGTACGTATCTGATGAGATGGAGCGAAAACGACCACAAGATAGGTCGTACAGTCAGCCGCTCTTCATTCCTGTTTTCAAATTCTTTTCAGGAACTAACTGTTTGCGATGCAATCACACTGCAGTTCCCTCTTGGACGGACCGTATACAGATTGGGATTCTAAGTCACGATTCTAGTGTGACAAACAATTTTGGGAGTGATTATGAACTTAGCATAAGTCACTTCCGCTGATTATTGCGCAGGTGATCCAAAAGGCTTTGAGTGCACTGAGAGCCAAAAAAGATTAACCATGATGCATGTGCCAAGCGAAAACAAAAAAGGCTCACCACAATGAGAATCAACCGAGGAACGTCTATCAGTAAAAGACAAATGACTTCATTGTAAATAAGTCAGACATATTAAGAAAATAGGTACAACTTACCCAAGGCAGCACATTTTGTGAATTGGTCTAGGCCAGCCTTGCTCACGCAATATGAAAGCACGTTGGGAAACTTCAAGAAATAGGGTACAAAAGAAGACGGATGGGTCATTTAGAACAACGCATGATGTTTACTTGTTACTGATCGAAAACAGTAAGGGTTGACTAACACGTTATACTATGAAGAAATTGCAGTTGAGGCTCTAACTAATCACGACGCGTGATGTATGTTTGGTTTACAAAATGCAACATTGAGCCCCACTGAAGTGCATCATAATCCAGGCAACCGTTAACACTGGCCATAGTCCATCACCATCACCGTCAGGTGATTTATCGGAATTGGACAGGTAGTCTTCTGCATACACAAACAAGCAATCACGCGTCCCAACAAATGCCAGATGAATCACCCAACAAACTAACCAATCACGTGTACAATCAATACATTTGTATTTGGTAGGTTACCAAATCGAGTTCTCCTTACCTGAGCGGGGCGACCTCATCATCGAAATCATAGACAGCAATACATCACTGGTTCACACTGATGCTTAACTGCCACACAACCACGAAGAAAAAAGCAAACCCTACATAGGCAGATAGTATATAAAAGGGGACGGGAATGAACCTAACTACTCAGAATAGCTACGTCTATATTCAAACATATAACATCAAGGCGCCTACATCTTGCTAACAAACAACCGACCCTAGGTGAAAGGAAGACGTCATCAGCAAAACAGCTTCCTTACGGCTTTCACTGCCATGCGTCATCATGTGCACTCACTTCACAAACAACTCGACCAAACAACGACAACATTCACACCACTGAACCCTACTAGCCGCCATCTCACCTAACGTCTCAAGCCACCGACTCTGCGAGTCGCGAGGGCTCCAGCCCGGGAGACCAACTCGACCTACAGTAGCCAACCTCTTCGTGAACGACTTCATTTCTCTACGTCCATCTCGCACCTTGCGCCAATCGACCGCAGCGTCGGCAAACAGTGCTCGATGTGGCAAACGACCAGTTGGCATCTATAGTACATGACCTAACCACCTAAATATTTGCAAGTGTAAGGACTGGACGAAAGAACGCGATTGACAATCAGTGCCAAACACCCGCTTCCAGACTTCCTCATTTCTCACTCGTTGGTGCCACCCGACACGAGCGACTGAACGCAGACATCGGTGGTCGAATACCTGGAGACGGTTCACGTCTTCTACCCTGAGGGACCATGTTTCGCTGCTGTAAAGCAATACAACCCCCCCCCCACACTGTTGTCTGACATACGCGACCCCAAAACTTCAGAAAAATACCTCTCTGTCGCCATAGGTGCCTCAGATTAGTAAGCACCGCCTTAGCCTTAGAAACACGCGCCTCTATTTCATTCTCTACACCTCCGCCGCCGCCATTGATACAACGTCCCAGGTATACAAATCGGTCAACAACCTCCATGACTTCGTTATCTAACAGTAAATCTACGTAATCACAGTAATCTTGCAAAAGCACTCTGCAGTTCGAGGCTGCAAAACGCATTCCGAAGTACTTAGCAAAACGCGAGATGGCGTTCAGTGTTGCTTGTGCTGCTTCAAAGTTGTCAAACAGCAACACCTTGTTGTCAGCATAATCAAGATCAATAAGCCTTCCACCAGGTAGGAGGTCCACACCAGCATCAATTGAGTGACGCAAACAGTCCTCCAATATTTCGTCCATGACGAAATTAAACAGAAATGGTGAAAGGGAACAGCCCTGACGAACGCCGCTCATGGTGCCGCAACTATCAGACAGCTCACCGTAAACCCTAACCTGAGCTGATGTATGGGAGTAAAGCGCTGACGGTATGTTCACATACTTGGTCGGTACACTCCTGCGTTTAAGCAACTCTAAAAGTGTAGATCGATCCACCGATTCGAATGCACCTTTACAGTTGAGAAATACGGCAACTGTTGGCCGGCGGTACACATGACGCACCTCCAAAATTTGACGAAGGGTAAAAGTATGATCCATACATCTCCAGCCAGGACGGAACCCTGCCTGTTCTTCTCTAATGTTTAACTCCCGAACTACAGTGAGTCGACGAAGTATAACGGAGGCCAGAACCCCAGAAATGATTGGGGTCAAACTAATTCCCCTATAGTTTTCATAAGAGCTCCTGATACCCTCTTTGAATATAGGAACTATTATCGCGTGACCCCAGCACGGAGGGATGGTCTCCGTCGACAACATAAGTTGAAACAGCTGAATCAAGGCCTCAACTAACACCTCTCCACCTTCTTTAAAAAGTACCGGCACGAGATCATTTGGACCAGCAGTCTTATTACGACTGAGAGCCGAGATGTAATTGTGAACCTCAGTCTCAGTGGGTGGTTCCAAATCTACCGACCAGGGCATTACATCAGAAGTTTGTGGAGGCAGCATGGTGGAAGCAGGAGGCCAGATAAATTGACCCTCAAAGTGTTCCGCCCAGCGTTCCAACCTTCTGGACTTATTATAAATTAGTGTGCCATCTGTCTCGCTGATAGCTTCACTGACAGACGGTCGCCTGGAACCAGTACCACGGATCAGCTTAAACAGTTTGCCGGTGTTCCCTGAGGCAAAAGCGATTCCCATTTCTTTAATTTTTTCCACTATCCAAGTCTCGCCATCATTCTATAAACTACGTTTCAGCTTCCCACATATATATCCCTTCCAGACTTATTATGTGAACTGCCAGGAAGAACCTTCCGTCAGGCGTCTAACAACTCCAGGGATTTCCCTGAGATCCAATGTTTATTAAACTTATGTACCCCTGTGTCGCATGCTATAGTACCTGCTTTCTGAATAACCCATGAGATTTGTGTCCATCAGCTAGTAGGATCTTCGGAGTGAGTATCACCAAGGCAGATTTCTAAGCTGGTTCGGTAGTTATGCATTACCGATGGTAAAGCCAATTTCTCAACAGCCAGTCGTTGCTGTTTGTGGAGTCGTTGTCCAGCATAAGTAAGAACAAAACGAAAACATATCAATACATGATCTGAGTCCAAGTACGTGCTCCAATAAGAACGACAGTCATAAATGGAACCACGCCACCTGTAACTAACAGCTACGTGGTCTATCTGAGACCATACCTGATTCGGACCAGGCGGGCGCCAAGTATAGCAATGACGTGCACGATGCCTAAAACTAGTGCTGGCTAAAAATAGCTTATGCTCAGCGCACAGCTGCAACAATCGCTCGCCATTATCGGACCTATGAGACGCTATCCCAAACTTGCCACCTAAACCAGATTCAGCCTCACCATGGCGACCGACATGAGCATTCATATCTCCCGCCAGAACGACTATATCAGACCCACATGTCGATCGAAGGAGAGCGGCTAGATCTGAGTAAAATGCGTCTTTGACGCCGACGTCACTACAGCCAGTAGGAGCGTAAGTAGACAATGGATAAACATGACTTGCATGTTTTACGTTTGCGACTGATGACAGTAAACGAAACGTTACCATATAATAACGTCATTTTTCTGCACTGATGAGTAAGACGTTTTGTATCCTCAAAGAGCGCAAGTGCACCTGGTTTAGACACAACAGTCGGGTAGGCCAACGAAGCAGTCATGGAAAGTGGTGGCAAACAGAGTTGTGCAGCTGAAAGCGTGCTAGTGTGAGGTAGCATGACTGTACAAATATACAGCAAAAGTTATCTTGATCGCTACAGCACAGCTACCTTCCATTCTCAAAAAATAGTACAGAGGAGTATCATGGTAACCCAACAGCCGACTGCAATCAGTGGCACATCATCAACTGCAAGGATATCCATGATGCATGAGGTGAGTCCAAATAAGTGTGCGCATGAAAAACGACGACATCTGCATTTCAAACTACACTATCTAGCACCTTGGCCCCATCTCACTGGACAAAATCACAGAATCGGACTGCATAAAAAATTGTCAATTATACTACACTACTTGGAACCATTAAGTAGTCGGGACAGAGATTTTGAGTACGGTTTCTCAGGTCGACCAATGGGAGAAACAAACTATTGGAAGGCTCCGCAAAGCGTCCGTTGCTCAAACAGCGATGTAGTTTAACTTTCACATAGACTTCCCGTTTTCACTCTGCTTTATCCCCTAATTATTCTAGTCCCTCCGACACATCAACCAACGACAGAGCGGGAAAAGGACAGCACCGAAGTTGGCACGTACGTCGCCAGAATTAATTGACAAACCAGCCTCCAGTTCAGAATGACGCAAAACGATGTGGACAGTCTGATATGTATGTAAGACACACTGACAATCCAGGTACCAAGGTAGATTCGTTAACAAATAATCAAATGTGGTGAACATGGTGGTATCTAATCATCGACGGACACAAAACTAAATGCAAAATAGGGTGAAAAAATAACCAAGCGAACAAAACTATTGTGAACACGCTAAATGATGAGTGACATCAACGTGTCAGCGATAGCTCTAGAAAGTTCACTAGATGCCAACAGAAATCAAGGACGGGATAATCCAGCTCCAACTGACAAAAATAAATGAGCGGGAAAGCGAAATTACGTGATAGAGGGTCGATGAACTTAGTAATTTTGTGGAGCGGTAGGGCTTAAAAAATATAACTTAAAATACACAGTAGCTCCAGAAAACATTGTGAATTACGGGCTACTAATTTGATCACACTGACATAAGAATGAGACCCACATGGACGGTTAAAAATGATAATACGCGTCAACCACTACAGACAGGTCTATCACTGTGAAGTATGTGCACAACCGATGAACTGGTAGAATAGGAATTTGAAATACTGAGTTCCCACTATCCAGTTCATCAAGACGGCAAGAAGACATACATTACAAGATGCCTATATTTCGTTTATTCTTATCAGCCGATTACATAAAACACTCGGTTATATACGTTAAGCGCGTATCGACAAAACAACGAAATGAACGAACATCATATGGGAGCAGTCAGGGTTCACTGCCACGGTAACAGAATTGATTGTGTCAGCACCCTTCGCCAGCAGAGGGCTAGTGCGTGGCACTTGATCAACAATGCCTCAGAGAATGCCAACAGCCTAGGGTTGCGGTTGCGCAACGAAGTGATGGTGTCAACCACATGACCTGTTGCGATTAGGCGTTTCGCGACCCAAGACGCCGGAATTCTCTCCGGGTGTTGGTATACTGACCCGCGTCAAATCATTGTTTTCAACAGCCACTTGGGGATGTGCTCCGTCTTGCTTTGTCGTAAGTTTCGGTCAGCTTTGCCAATGTATGAGTCACCGCAACTGCAGGTGAACTGGTAGATAATGTGAGAGGCAGAGTTTTCTGAGAAAGAACGATCGGGGCAATGGAGACTCATCCTGCGAGGGGAGAGCAACAAACGCAATTCCGCTGCGGTATATGTGCGATCAGTGGCTGACGTCAACTTTCGACTTACATCGGTAACACCGTGGTCACCTGTGTAAAGAAGGGTGATAAAAACCTGCTTCTTCGGCGCTGATTGTGGAGAGACGAAGGTAGCCACTCGTTTCCTGCAATGAATTCTAATAAATTCGGTCGGATATCCATTCGCAAGCAGAACACTCTTCAAGAGCTCCTCTTCAGAATTTAAGTGGTCTGCTGTGCATACTTCCCTTCCTCGGTGAAAAATAGTTCGCACCAAACTATGTTTGTAAGCCATGGACGCAAATGAAGAGAATTATAGGTACTACCTAATCCATGTGGCTTTTCGATAAACAGACATACTAAGTGTACCGTCTGAACGCCTAGAAATGAGGACGTCTAAGAATGGCAGTGAGTTATCTAATTCTTGTTCATGAGTGACACGGAGATTTCGATGAGTGGAATTAAACTGATGTAAAAGAGCGATGAAATGATCAAAACCGGAGAATATTAGAATATCATCGACATACCGCTTATAAAGCAAAGAACGGTCAATATAATCCGATAGTCCATCCTCGACCATTCCAAGAAAAATAACAGCCAATGTTGGGCCCAACGGGCTGCCCACTGCTACATCATCAACTTGATTATAAGCACATCCACCTAACTCAAACCGAATGTTTTCCGTACACATAATAATCAATTCTTTGAGGTAGTCGACAGTAATGAGGTAAATAAACGTTATGAATCAAAATAAAATTACATGAATAATCAAATGTTTCATGAAATGGAACGACTGTGAATAGTGAGTCAACGTCAACACAGTACATCTTTCGTGTGGCACTTACCGAAATATTCTCCAAAATATCACACAACTCAAAAGAATCCTTCAAAGAACGGGAGCTGAGGGTTTAACGGATTGGATCAAGGAGCTAAACTAGCCAATAAGCAA
>JTDE01004718.1:43378-65709 GCA_014338405.1 Paragonimus skrjabini miyazakii | reverse complement strand
GGCTTGATAACTTGCTGCCAGATAAGATCGACCGCTAAGAAGAGAATTCGGTGAAACTTACGAAATAGTGTCAGTAGTTCGTAGGCGTTGGATTACATAAGTTTCGAACTACTTCAGTTGTTGAAGCGAATAACTAGGAATGTAAGGAAGGTTCCGTTAGCGCAGTTGGCCCAGCCGGATCCTACTCCGACCTACTGGAATCCCACTCTGGCCAGAGTGGGACCGGCCCTGGATTTTGTTGCACGCCTTCTCGGATCCGACTCCTTGCCAACTCGTGCCAGAGTCGGCGTGTTTACTGGGATATCACAGAGTTGCTGTGGACTGCTGAAACGCGATCAGGGATGCGACGATGTTCGTAGTACAACGGAGCAAAAAAAATTGGATGATAGATCTGTGTAGTATCGTCAAACGACTGCGCAACGGAGAGAAGAGCAGACCGATGTGCACAAAATTTGTATTGAATTGCAAGGTCACTTTTTATCAATTTCAACAAAATGCAAAGGTGATACAAAAAGTTGTTGTACAGAAATGAAGCATCGTTTGCAAACAAAAATAAGGAAATCTCTACAGCTTGTGTTTTAAGTGAGGGACTGAATTGACAGCCGTGGCAGCTACTGCGATTGAAAAGACTGTTGAGATACATAATCAAATGGTGGCAGCACTGGCATTGAAATCACTTAGTGCCCACAGGCGAACTGCATCTGAATTGTTCGGTGGACACCATAAAGAGCAGTGAATAAGCGATCTATTATGACATGATAATCGCTGTCAGCTAGTTTATCCACACTCACTCATGATTGCTTTTCTTTCATCCATTATGACCCATGCTGGATGATGCACTGTTTCTCCCAGTTACGCGCCGAACCAAACGACCTACAAAGTTTGTCGACCAATCGCAGACCATCCAACAAATCATTATAGATGAGCTATAGACCAGCATTTTCTTCTGTGCTCAACGGAGAATTAGTGAAGGAAATAATCAACTAGGTAGCGTCCATTGTTTTATTAAAGGATCTGACCAGGCAGGTGTTGGTATTTCGCTCAGTGTATCCTTTTGCATGGACATCATATGAAAATGGGCATTTTCTCAACCATCTGAATGATTTCTGGAAAGTGAACCGCCATCACTTGTTTGGCCAACAAGTTGTCGTTATGGCCATTCTCATATAAGGTATGGACCACAGGCCCTAACTCGAGATGCAAAGCATCAAAGGCACACATTTTTCTGTTAGGCGATTGTCGTGTTCCTGTCCGGGTGCTATCAACAGTATGTCTTACATGTTATAAAAACGGTAGAGAGAACAAATGACATATCGGAAGTGCAAACTATATTGTCTCATTTACAAGCGGTAGCGTCATTCGTATATGCGTGGACGAATCAACCGTTGGTCGTTGAAGGAGCGACCAGTCAGAACGCAGATTGAGTCTTAGCACGAGTGTGGGGCGCACAGGTGGTCTGGACGCGCATACAACAACAATTCACCGAGTTCTGTTTATATCTTAAGTTTGTGAAAGTATGTTAGAAAAATTACATTTACTGATGAAACAACTTGGTTCTGTATCATTCTGCGCCATCGTTCGTCGTTAAAAGAAGGCAGCAGCGTTTGTATTCACTGAGGCCAGATGGCTAATATTCCTATGGTAGCACTGTTACTTCATCTTGTCTATCTAATTCATACTGGCCCGGAGGAAACAGAGGTGCACCTGACGAAACGGTAGGGAGTGCTTCAGCGAAAAATTCATAAGCTCTTTTCAGTTAACACACACAGAATGAGAGTTTGCCAACTGTTGTCATATGTTTCTGGAAGAGGTATACGACTTAAGCGTTCAGAAGTATTGGACG
The DNA here is from genome assembly GCA_014338405.1 of Paragonimus skrjabini miyazakii. Lineage (NCBI taxonomy): Eukaryota > Metazoa > Platyhelminthes > Trematoda > Plagiorchiida > Troglotrematidae > Paragonimus > Paragonimus skrjabini miyazakii. The sequence continues at coordinate 63,866 of JTDE01004718.1, read as the reverse complement.
GAATTATGTAATACAGATTCATTCCCGACAGTTTTTCTTCTTCTTACTTTGTTTGTAGCCGCATCAATTGCGAACAAGAAGCCCACAGTTAGAAAAACAACAACCAAACTAGTTAGAAGCGATTACTTAATTACAACGCACTCTGGGACCAGCAACGATAATCAGCACCTAAACATAACACACGAACAAGAACACATAAGGTCAGTCAGACTGTAACTTCTTCGAATCCTGATAAATCTTCTGGACGGTAATGTCGTAAGTTCTAAGAATATCCCGAACAGGACCTCTCCCACCTAGAAAAACTAATGCTGTCGCTTACCACTGACTTAAACTTCGTACGACACTGAGGGTAATTACCCAAGCGTCTCTGACCATGTGCGACTGAGTCTACCCGTTTCGTCACCATCTGAATCGAAGCTAAAACATGCAGCAGTACTGAACAGAGTTCACCGAAATACACAGAAGTATGAGCAGCATACTCCGTCAGTCTGGTAGCCGCGTCGGCTTCCCAGATACACCAATGAACTAATTTTACATGAAAATCTAACAACATTTCGAGTTTACTCATCGTCATCTTCATTTCGCAAAAACCATGGGCAAAAAACTGCTATCCAATCAAAGTCAAATCCTCTGGAGCGTGGCTGGAGACGACTACTTCGGTCCCCCATATGGATGATCAACGTCTTCGCACGCGTGTAGAGTAAGGTAAAGATGAGCAAGGATTAATCTCAAACGGCATGGACGGACATGCTTTACCACAAGCGGAATGTTTGTGGCCATAAGGGAGTGGCTTGATCTTCACTCTCAATTTGTTATTTCGTCCATTCGGATAGCGTCTTTTCAAGGAGCCTCATTCTTTTTATTAAACCTAGTTGCGGTCTTCTGTGGAAAGTGTTCTAGAAGTCACAATGTGGGTGAGGTGACCACTCACCTGCCAGCCCTGGTAAATGCAGTCAAACAGAAATCCATGCTCATAAGTTTGACTCCGCGGGAATACACATGATTTGCGTCTCAGTTGGCACAACCATATTTTTAAGAATTTGGAGAGAAGACTGTGAAATCTGGAGTATGCAGTCTGTCAGTCGCCAGGAGTACCAATGTGAACTTTGCTCGACTTGTTCGACGTGAATGCGACTCGTGACGATAAACCTATGGTATTTGATGTCAACACGATGGATGATGATTAAAACCAAGCTGCATGAACTGAAAAGATTGAGAAGTACCGGACAGTTTCTCACAGTTCAGCCACTAAACCGATCCCCGAGCACCCAGTTACCGTGTGGATTCGGTCTATCCTAGGGCCGTGATTGTCACCTAACTTGGAGCCATATGTCTTTCTCATATGATGCGCATTTTTTACTGGGACTCCTCACTTATGCAATCACTGATCTCTGTATACTGACCATTTTCAGTTCATTTTAGATACATAATACTTTAACCGGGGACCTTGAGACTGATTATTGCCTTTCTTCTTGCCTACTTCCTCTTCGGGCTTCCAGGACAGCCGTTTACAAACCACAACACCCGATGCTTTTGGTTTAATTATGGGAAAAGCGGTACTACAGCCAGTCGCAAATTTGTTGATAACTCTTAAGCAAATAGCTCATCAAATTTTAATCGCAGGTGGTATTCCATGATTCAAATATCTGGGGAACGTAATGTGCACGGTACGGCACTATTTACTGTTATGAATCTCTGCAAAGATACGTTGGAATGTTCAAGAAATAGTAATGTACCCGATGGAAATCGAACGCTCCTCACAGTAATAAAGAAAACTGAAAGTTGAACATCACCCAAAATTGATCGCCGCTGTCTCATTCCCACAGACTTTCCAGTCGACCCCTTTCGAAAATAAGCACTAGACTCCAGTTTCGCTCTCATCAAAGCTCGTCAATAGTACGTATATGCGATAGTTTAGAATACGTACTAGTAATAAGAAATGTACTTAGCTCAAACCCTGAGCTAGATTCTACGTAGTAGTAATAACGCAGCACGTCAGCCAACGAAATCGTAATGTAATCAGTATATGTACAATGTAATTATTCATGCAGTAAAACAACAATAGCGTATAGTGTTCTGTTATGATTTACAATCATCACAGTATACTTGCCCAGTACAGTGCTACTTTTCGGAACGGGCCGACTGGAAAGTCTATGAGAATGCGACGGCTACGATCAATTGTTGGTGATGTTCAACTTGAAACTGACCAAATCCCCGACTATTCATAAATAACCCCCAGCCTAAGACTGTTGTGAACTTTGTTTAACAGTAAAACGGTTCTTGAGATTTTAAAGTTTGTGCTCTTATTACAGTTACTGTTACTGTCTGTTAACTCCTATCAATAACCCTGCGATTAGGACAGACAGTAACTGTGTCTCCTCGCAAGACGATCGGGCAACCTGATCATTACTCACAAGCAAAAGTGGATGAGTGTTCACATATGACAATTCGGTCGTGCCCAACGTGAGGTCAATGGCGCAGTGGTAAACACGGTTGCCTCATGAACAACGTGTCCGTGGTTCAAGTCCCGGCAGTGGCGATGATAGGCACTACTGACGAGCTCTAATGAGAGCGAAACTCGAGTCTAGTGCTTCTTTTCGAAAAGGGCCGACTGGAAAGTCTATGGGAATGCGAGAGCTGCGATCAATTGTGGGTGATGTTCGAAATGAAATGAACCAAATCCTCGACTACTCAGTAAAACTTGTATTCTTGACCCCCAGATTAACGCGACTGTCCTTGAAAGCTGTCCTCAAGTCAAATCAAAAGACAAGTGTGAAAGACCACTTTGTTCCACTCGAAAACATGTACAACATGACAAAGATACAGGGTATTTGTATGATGCATGGTGACTAACAAATATTCTTGAATTAGAAGATCAAAAGAAGGTTAGTAAAAATAGTAACTGAAGTCACTTAACCGCCACTAAACGTAGGGGAATGGAGACCGACCAATTAAGAAAATAGCGAAGGTTATCTTTTGATCGTTCTGGGGATTCCAGCTCATTCCGAGAGGACCGTTTTGGACGGACAAAAATGGGGTTCTTTAACACTCAGATTGTCCATCCAGAAGTTTCTCATAAAAAAAACTATCAACAATGAGTATCCTAATAAAACTGAAAGTTTGGATTGAACCGATTGTGGAAAATCAGGACTTCATCTGAATTCGAAACACCGACAGAACCGGCATTCCCACACATGCCGGGAGACTGGAAATTTCATACTTGAACTCCGTTACTCACCGTTCCCACTATCTCATATGGAATCCATGAAATGATTCAAGTGATCGGCCCGGTCAGCAGGGGACCGCTTCACGATGACAGCTGGACAGTTAGTTAAATCCAAAGATAACACAGATTTAGTTAAGCTCTCAACAAACACAGGATGCCAAAAACGTCAGAGCAAAGGTAAGCCTGATGGTCAGTCGTCAGTTGAAGCAAAGAAGTAGTAGAATTGGAATATTCGCGGAGGGCATGTGAAGTGAATTAGAAGCAAGGTAGAGATGTACACACCAAGATAGACGATCCTTCTAATCATTCCGGCAGCATACAAAGAAATGGTTTACACATTCAAAACTAATCTTCAGTGGTACAACTTCAGTGGTGTTGGTGAATGTATGGCGAATTTCAGGTAAGACAGTGGCAAGGTTGGGTAAAATCCTACTCTAAAATTTACAGGCTTCTGATATGACTTCGCAAATTAACTGGCGAAGGGCTTGCCCGGTATGGACATTTTAGGTGTTTTGCTTCTGTCGCTTGTTCGAGTTCAGCCTAAGCCCTGATTACTCACAGTTCGGCCTTTGCTAGATAGGAGGAAGTGCCCTGGTTAGAAACCCGACAAAATGATTCACAACTCCAGGTCTTTTGTATCTACTGCATCAAGACTGGACTCGAGCCATTTCACGGTTTATTATTAGCTCAGGGAATGTGTCTGCATTTTATTGTTTATATAATACAAGTCAGTTGGCTGTTCTGATATGTGAGCCTTAGTTGTACTGGCCCTTCCGTGCACTAAAGAGCCGCAGCTTTTGCTAGTTCCTTCTTAAGTTTTGTTCTCCAGTATGTCTAAAGAACCATTTTTAGTTGACGAATCTGATCTATCTGCTTTTTCCGCCCTGCTATAAGGAAAACGTCACTTGCTAGGCATTGGATATCACATAACAGGTTGTATTTGATAGCCAGCTTGTTTTGAATGTTTCGTTTGTATATGTAGTTTGCATTTCAAAATAAACGATAATGGTACCTGAAAGTTTCTGATAGGGCTACTGTATACCTTTTACTTTGTCCTCATGGGGCCAAAGTATACCATCCGCATTCACCTTGACATCAGATTTGTCACATATATAAGGGGGTTGTGAGAAAGAAAAGGCTCGAAATCGTGAAATTATTAGACAGGAGTGAAAACGGAAACAGGTTTCAACGCACTTTCTACTACATATCGTTTGAACTGAGACAAGAAATACCAGTATAAAGCCGTCCTTGATAATAGTGGAGTACTTTTTCCGAGAACTATATCGTCTATTCCGGAAATTCCCATGGAGCAGTAAAACAAGAAGTGCAGCGAACATGTTTTTTGTTGTGTTATAAAGCAACAAAACAAAAGCGATTACACGCGAAGCTTGGTAGTGATCAAAGTTCATGCTATCTCATTTTTTCTCTCTGAAAGTCAGTTAGGTGTTTACTGCATGCATATCGATCGGGTGATTCACTTATTGGCCAAGACAATTGAAGCGACTGAACAGACTCTCTCTGTCCACACAAGGTTGGGTTACTTAATCGAATGGCAATGGTCTTGGCAGTGGCCAATTATCACCGGCGAACGAATTTTGACTGATTCACTGGGACCCTGTAGATAAGGGTGAACGGTCTATCTGTTGACTTGATGATCCCCGTCAGCCAGATCACCTACATTGACACTCGTGTTTGATTTCCTTCCATCCATCCCGATCTGTGTCAGATGATACCGTCTAATTCTTTTAAACGAATGCCGAGTCGTACGACCCACGTAGTTCGCCGACGGTGTATTCAAAAGAATAGTTTCTAAGAAGTACAGTTTATTTTCAAGGGTGACATGTATAAACAAACTGATGGAGTGGCAGTGAAGTCACCATTAGGACCACCGCTGACAGATGTTTTGGGGGCAGGTTGGAACGGACGGTGTTCAGCACTGTTATAGATCAAATACTATCCTCCTGGCGTTATGTTATCCATACATTCACCATCACATATACATATACCAACACGGTGGAGATTTTAAAGGTGTTCAACAGCGAACATCCGCTGATGAATTTAACCTCAGAACTGGAGTCAGATGAGTCTTTCTATTCGTCGGTTACAGTGAAGACGTGGCATAATTCGTATGTTCGTGGAAAGCGTGTAAATTGAGTATAAACAGGGGTAGAAATAATCTGGCCGAGAATGGGGATCTACCTACTCAGTCTTGCATCAACCAACAGAATGTCTTAACGCAGCCAACCTTAGAGCTATTCATTGGATGAAATGATTGATTTGTTTAAAATCTTGTACCCCTACTTTGTACTAATACGATATGTGCAAGTTTTCCGAGCCAGAATCGGTGGTGAATCTCAGAAGTTGAAAGAAAAATGTGTTATAGAAGGGAATGATCGTAACCCTCTCTCATCAGTTTTAGCGCGCACTGATTTACTGGGCACCTATCAGATATATTTTGCAGCGCTCATTTTTTTAAATAAAAGTCACACTGTGGTCCCGACAAGCGCCAGACGGGAAGGACTTGTTAAGCATGGAAACAAACCGGAAATTTTTATCGTTGGAACTGAATAATAAGTATATAGTTCTGGCCTAATACCAGACTAGTAGTTGTAATCTCAAGATGAGAAAGAAAACATGTATTGCCTTGATGTCTGTTTGACTGTCCTTTAAGTGGGGGTAAGCATACATGTGTTAGAGTATCAGGTACTCGAAATAAGTAAACGAAAAGGTGATGGAATAATAACCTAGGATGGTAACTAAGGAATATGGATAGCTGGTGAAGTACAGACGTCCAATTCCTAAAATGATTTGCGCAAATAAATAAATAATTCCTATAGGATAACCATAGAAATGAGCACATAATGCATGCAAGAGATGCTAAAATGAAAACCGACAAATTCACCTAGATCTTTTGGCCGGTGAAAATCGCCGACAATTTGTGTAGATTAACACATCAAGGTCCCTTGATTTAGTTCACAAACAACAACAGAAGGCGAATCACGACATATTAGCATTTCGTTTACTCTCTTTAGGTGCATATGTAAAACATTTGAATACATAGGACAAGCTGATAGCGTGTTAACAACTGGACTTTACATTAAATAAGGGCTGTTGTCACTTCCAAGATAGACACTGTCCGAGGCAATGACCGAACTGCAAGTATTGGTTGTCAGTGCAGCGGAGAATGCGAGCAAGTTTGGACTGCCATTGCCCAACAACACGTCAGGCAGATGGTCGAGATCAAAACTTGGTCTGTTTCCATGATATGCATCTCAAATAATGCGGCAGAACTTCGGTGCACTCGTTCTGTTGCCACAGTCTGTTGAGTCAACACACGCATTAATCAATTATGCATACGTTCAGCCGTTCTCTGCTGTAAGCATCGGTCTGGCCTGCAAATATAGACTTCACTACAACTTCAAACGACGAAAGATAGAACAGTTTGATAGGTCACTACCATAAACAAACCGAGCAAATCTCCTAGTTGTAGGTCGCAACCATAACTCAGCCTCAGGGTATGTACAAGGCAGGACAGACTTATGCCAGTTGTTAGAGGGTTCAGAAATATCTGTTTCTTAGGAAATGAACACAGGACAGCTTTGATCAATCTTCTTTGGCTAAGAACTTCGACAAAACTTCCGTTTGCAAGTAACACTTATCTTGTCCTCTCCTCAGTTTTTTTTACCAGACATCAGTGCAGATCTGTCGGTTCTGTGAAATAATGTTCCCGCCACACTTCGGTTATAAGTAATTGGCACAAAAGAGGAGATAACTGTACTGCTAATGAACGGTCTGGAATATACGTTAATGTTAGAGAAGACCCAACCGCGATAAATCTGAGTTCTCAGCGAGCTCGGATGAGTAGTAGAATTAGCATGTTGAAACACGGCCAACGTTTAACTAAGTGTGGGTATCTACCACGAACTGCTGGAGTAACCATGCGGGAACAGTAAATCTTTCGAACAAATTAATGGAGTTCCTATGGAGCAGTGAGACCGGTAGGTAACAGGATGCAAGTGTAAGGTTTTCGGGCATCCGGTGTAACTTTGTACCTCGGATGGTGAGGCGCTTGAAGCTTCTAGAAAAGCTGTTTCTGCCGCTGGTCCAAATCCAGGTGAAGTCCAGGTTTTTCAAAACTAGATCTGTTTTATATAATCAGTGACAAATAGGTAATCAGGTCAGCGCAGTATAGTCCAGCGGACAGAGCTGCAGTGACGGGGGTGTTTGATAGTACCACGGAAGGTGACTCAAACATGCAAGCCATTCAGAGGCCTATAGAGACACTTAGAAGTACACCGTTTTTCTCACCATAAACAAGCTCGCACCGTAAGGTGAACACAATCCAATATTTTCCCCCGCATGACTCTTACGATACTTTCGCGAAATCGCGCTCGTTTGTTTCTCTATCTCATACAAATGCATTCATAAATTTATAACGGATTTAACATTACATCCGGAATATCTACGTTGGTTTATCTACTTCGTGATTCACGGGACCTGAACGTTACTGTTTTAAAGTCTTTGAGAGGATTGGATGATGGCATGGTTATCCTGAGTGGCCGGATAGATGTTTTTACCTAATAGCCTGATTGTCCCAGAAGTGAACTCTCTAACCTTCAAAGTTGGATGTTGCCATATTTTGTGAGCACAGATACAATTTCCTGGAGCATTGCTTGTATATACAGAAAATGTAAACAGGCGAAGTTGATGCGTTCGAGGGGTAGTACGTTTATTCTGAGAATCTTGGTTCCATGAATCACCTATGACGCGTACAATAAATAACGGTAAAATGAGCAATTCATCTAGTCCGCGGATTATTCGCATAAGCGAAATCCTAGAAACAAATATTTTGTTGAGGCTTTCAAGAACTTCACAGAAATTCCGTTTAAGCGACATAGTTCACAATTGTGAACAAGTAAACTCAAAGGTAGTGTCAAAGATGACGTGGGAGCTTGTAAACCTAGACGGAGCATTTATAACAGTTGAGGCTGCCTTTATAGTTCCGGACATTCAAAACACTTCACGCAATTTTCAAACTGTTAAAACAGAGACAGTTTCTTGCCCGTCCAACAAAACTTGTTGCCTTGACGCCAAGAAAAATTCGCAACCATAAATTTACGACTTTTGCCAAATTCTCCAGAAGACGGTTTATCGAAAAGAATATTCTTTGGACGGAGCTAAGGTTAGCTCAGTACTAAACAGCGAATATATAAGTTGTCTGTAATCTTAAACATCAGGTGACATCACTTACTAAAGTCTGGTTAAGTCACTTCATTCACTTTGATCGATAACGGCAGAAGGATGCAGTTGACGAGTAGAACTCCACCCTATAAAGTATTGATAGTAGAATTAATAAGCAAACGATGAACCATCACTGAACTAGGTAATAGGTGTATTCTGACAAATTAACTGTCATATCATCGATAACAGAGTTAATGCTATCAAACAAGCATTTCAGTGAATCGAAGGACTAGAGACAAGCTTGACGCCTATTTGGAACTGATGTTTTTGGTATTGTAGTGGACAAGTGGGTATGCATTAGACACTCGTCTACTAACCATTTAGAACGCCTTTTCTGAAGAGCAATCAAAACGTAGTCCCAACAGGCGTCGAACGCGGCGGGTTTTGGAAACAAACCGTGTATTTCCAGCAGTGTTTGAAAATATAATAAGTGGTTAGTTCTAGCCCAGTCTGGGACCAACGGCATCAACCAAGAAGAGAAAGAAAAAAGCCGCGAGATGGGCCACACTTGGTTGGCGGCATCCGAAACGGATTGGCCTGCCACAGTGACCGAAGCCAAAGGACACCTGCGCTTTAAACCATCACCCCAAGCGGCTTGCTCTGTACCACTTGCGGCTCCACTCACACACCACGTATCCGGTGTAAACCCGAAGGAATAAGACCAGTAGGTGTGTGAGTGAAGCCTTTGTGTCCAGTCGGCCATTGCTGGTTAGCCAATTGAATGGCTAGCACGAAAAGGAAACCCTTATCTCTCGAGAACTAAACAGCGAGGGAGACTGCACTGACAAGATCTACGCTAAGAAGAAAGATATGTAAAATGTAATGCAAGAAGCATTTCAGTATACGAGTGCATGCAAGAGCATTACAGAGAGGATAAAGTTGACAGACAGAACTAAAAGTTGAACTACGAAGAGATCAGACAGATTCGCCATTCAATACACCAACAAATCTCAAAAAAAGAATGGGTAAAAGATCGCAGACACCCAAGTTTCTGAAAAGAGGAGTAAATTAGTTGCCAAACGACCACAATCTTGGTCTATGCAATAAGTAAAAGTAGAATGGATTTGCTGATATGACCAACCTGAGCCTAACGTACTCGTTGTCTCTTCGCCGACGGTGCATTATGAGTACGCTGGTGACCGACTAATCCCAAACGGCCAGCGCATTCGCGGCCGCACACATCGCAACGCCATATAGTCATGTCACCACGACCTATGGCACCGACGGTTTCTTTGCGTACCGCGCGCTTTCGTTCTCAGCCGCGCAATAACTGCTCGACGAACTCGCGGACGCCCGTCCGAATTGTATTTCTCCAGGCAGTCCGGTTCAACGCTAAGTCTCCCCAACATCTAAAATCCATTGTACGACGTGAAAGACTTACCTGCACAGCATCCTGGTATTTCAGCTTCTGACCACCAGGATTTCGCTTACCTGATTTCAGTTGACCATACAGCACCTGCTTCGGGATACGGTCATCGCCCATCCGACGGACGTGACCCAGCCAACGAAGCTGATTCAACATCAGCAAGGCTTCCATCCCGTTCATATCCGCTCGCCGCAGTACCTCAGTGTTCGGAACCATGTCCGACCACCGAATACCCAAGATGCGTCTTAGACATTGCAAGCGGAAGTGGCTCAGATAGCGCAGGTTCCGCTGATACAATGTCAACGTTTCACTGCCATACAGCAGTATAGACAGCATCACCAAACGGTAGTGCTCGGTTTCAGGCCGTGATTCTTCCACACACGTCTTTCAAGACGTCCGAAAGCAGTACTAGCCTTTGCCACACGAGCTCTCAACTCGCAGTCCACGGACAGATCGGTGGACAGATTGCTGCCCAAGTAGCAGAAATCTGTGCAACTGCCGACAACATTTCCGTTGATGCGAATTTGAGGTAAAGGTCCGCAGACAGCACCTCCGCCCGGAGAAGGCTGAAAGGAAGAAAATGTCTTACCTGTGTTGATATCCAGTCCAAACTTGAATGCCGCGGTCGCGAAAGTCGAGGCCAGTCACTGTAGTTCGTCCTCGCCATGTGCAAACAGTGCGCCGTCATCTGCGAACAGAAGCATGCGCATCATTGAGGTATGTAACCGGGTAAAGGCGCCAAAACGTCGAATATTCAGTAGGCGCCCATCTGTCCGGTATTCTACCATAACACCGTACTCCCCAGAGTCCTGAGAAGCAACTGTTAGCACGGCAGTCAAATATAAACTAAATAGGGATGGAGCCAGAACGCAACTCTGCTACACGCTAACGGCAATGTCAAATTCATCAGAGGTAGATCCATACGATTGCACCTTCGCCCTAATGCCCAAATGTAACAATCTAATCAAATTGACGAACCTACCTAGACATCCAAATTTACCAGGCACCGTCCACAGCGCCTCGCGGCTCACAGAATCGAACGCCTTGGTGAAGTCGACAAAAGAGCATACAGGGGCTAGTTACGTTCCCGGCACGTTTCTTGAAGTTGTCGAGCAGCGAACACCAGGTCGATCGTACTCCGATTCGCCCGGAATCCGCATTGCTCCTCAAGAACATTAACCTCCAAGACATCCGAATTCAGCTGGTTCAGAAGGATTCTGGCAAGCACCTTGACTGAGCAGCTCAACAGACTGATGCCCCGATAACTGTCGGGGCATTGCTTGTTACCCTTACCTTTACACAAAACTACTATCGCAGCATCCTTGAAGCCTTGCTGCATCACCTCGTGCTCCCAGATGGAGTGAACCAGCAGCAGCAGTGCACGTGCCATCGCCGGCCCGCCATTCTTCGGGATTTCGCTTGGCAAGCCATCTTCACCTACGGCCCTACCGTTGCAAAGTTGGCCAATCGCTCTCTGCAATTCTAGTAAATCAGCAACGGGTGCAAGTGAGGGCTTGATGGCCTGTTGCGACAGGCTGTTCACGGCCACCCAATCAATGGTAGCAGAACGATTTAGTAGGCTACCAAAGCGTTTGCGCCAGACTGTCATGATGTCATCTGGCTGGGTGCACGAACGACCGGTGTCTACATCTACCAGTGCTTTAGTAAACTGGATCAATGGACTGAATATCGCTTTGAGCGAATCGTAGAACTCCTTATGTTGCCGACGATCTGCGAAACCCTGCATCCGCTCGATCTGCTTCATCCACCAGTTGTCCTTGATTCCGCGAACACGCTCGGCCATTTGACGGTGGATAACTCGGAACGTCTCCTTCGCTCCATTGTCCGGGTCCACCGTAGAGCCAGCAAACGCGATATTCCTCTCTTGTACTAGTTCGGTGGTAATCGCGTTGTTGTCGTCGACCCAGTCCGGATGTTTCTGGCGTTTGACACCAATCGTCTCGGTGGCTGCTGTCGTGATCCGTTCCTTGACGAACTGCCGCTTACCTTCAGGGGTAGTGGATGTAGGAACGTCGTGCAGATGAGCAGCAACTGCACATTGAAAAGCAGTCTTCGTCTCGCAGTTTTCCAGTCGTTTGATGTCCAGCTTCTGCCTTTGTCTGGAAGACCTACAATGGACAGACTTGTGTACATGGATAAATAATTTAGTCCTAACCAGTCTATGATCGATGTTACATTCAGCGTCACGCATCACTCGCGTGATACGCACTTCACGAATGTCGCGCTGTCGCACAATCACGTGGTCAAGCAAGTGGTGATGGTCGCTTCGTGGATGGGTCCAAGTCGTGATATCGCTCGCATTCAGCTGGAATCGGGTGTTCGTGATAGCCACCTTGTGAGTAGCACACAGGCGGAGCAGACGATCACCGTTCTCGTTCACTGAACCAATGCCGTAGGGTCCGAGAACTCCCGGCCAAACTGCCGAGTCGCGCCCGACTCGAGTGTTCAAGTCACCCAGAATAAACAGTCGATCAGTCATCGGCACCGACCGGATTGTGGCGGACAGTTGATTATAAAACTGATCCTTTGCATCATCAGTGTGACACACAGTTGGACCATAAACACCAACAAATGTAGCACACTTACCTCGACGGAGTCGCAGGCGCATAGACAGCATTCGAGGGCTGATGCCGTGCGGTTTGCCTATCATCAAATAATTGATACTATCAGCGACTTTGAAACAGACACTGTGCTCCCGAGCACCGTCTGTCGGGTAACCTATCCAGTGGAAGGTGTACCCGGCACCTGCTTCCCGTAACTTACCCTGGTCCGCAAGCCTTGACTTTCTCAAGGCTGCTACGTCGATACCATAGCGACGCAATTCCATCATGATCAGTGCAGTGCGCCGTTCTGGCCGTCCGCTAGAGCTGCATCGATCCAGCAGCGTGCGCACATTCCATGCTCCAACACAGAGCGTCTTGCGTCCCCGAGCCTGTTTCAGGTTGCTCTTCGGGTTACTGAAACTTGAGTCAGCATAATCGGCTCGGAGATTAATATTGGGGGAACAGTATGAGGGTGAGTGATTAGCAGTAGCATATTTTCGCCTATCCACCCTGCCATGTGCAGCAGATAGGGCGACCCGATTTATCCTGCGCGACGGTCGATACAGTATGTTTATGTTGTATCATCATGGGTTTTATGGGCTTACGATACTGTCAGGACGCCCAGACCTAGACAGGAGAGCGATTAGGGCCTCAACCAAAGCCTTTGGCTCAAAAGCCTGTACCGCAAGGCGGCAGGTGACACACACGCACACATACGCAGCAGCATCGACCATCCAGAACAGGTTCCACAGTCACAACCCAAGACATCCGGTACATTCACATAGAGATAATACTGCACAGACAAACCAACCACACATACTACACAGACAAACCAATCACACAAACAGAGAATCAGATTAGGCAGAAAAAAGATAACAAACCCAACCGAAACACAACACACTGACACCATACACAACGAACACCTCACAACGGATGGGCCAAAACCAACTCGGCGACACTCAAAAACGCGCCAAGCGAAAAGTGCGTGGAACCTTCGAGTGCGTTAAACAACGCTCGAAAAGGTTCGGTCAAACGACCTTGAAGACCGGAATAGTGAATGAGTCATTAGGAAAAGTACAAGCATTCACTGCGTGCAATTAGTTGCACGACTGAAGAAAGTGGCACTGAGTTCGTATGAGGCCTCCTATTGCAGGCGTACATAAAATCATGCGTACAGAACAGACAAGCGAGAAAACACGGTTGCAGCCGGGATCTTTAGAGAAGCTACACCATCGCTGGTCACTACAGTATGCTAGATGGCATTACTAACGTGAGAGATCATTCTCACTTTAAAATCACAGAAGCGTCGAACGAAAATCCCTCCGAGTGTTTACAAAGGAAAGCGTGGAAAGAAATGCACAAGAATAAAATGCATACATCTGCTGATATGGAATATTTTTCCCGTGTAATAGGATTCCACCGCATATTGCCTATCCCTGTGATGAGTTAAATATCGTTTCGATTGTAATTGGCATTTAAAGTGGATATATCATTTTGAAAGTAAAATATAACGTTTTCTGTTGTACTGAAAAATCGCATACATGAATAAGCAATCTGAACCATGTTCTGGAATGGGTTGTGTAAGTCTACTAAATAATACACTACGAGACAGAGAAGAACAGACCAGTGTTCATTGCTTATCACACACAGATCAGACATTTATATTTTGCATCTTTGGACAAACCAAATAGTCAGTCATTTGATATCCATCATCCATTCCAGACTTGACTTGTAAATGGTCAAGGCAATCGCTCTTGACTCGATAACCTTAAACGTTTGCACACTTGCTTCTTCAGGCCGACCGTTTAGGTGGCTTTTGTCAAACATTTCAAGCAGCCCTTTTTCACTCAAGCACCATGTGTTGTATATCTAACATTCCAGAAAGGTGAACAACGCAATTCGTACGAACCTGGTCTGTAAAAGACGATAATTTTAGTGTCGTCTATTAGTACAAATGGGGTGCACCTCCGCTGAAGATTGCCACACAGAATTCGTTTCGAAAATTTCCGCTGCTTGACCCTGATTTGTTCATCAGTTCTGTGAAAGCGCCTTTTTCTGATGGGAAAGTGCAACCGGTTCACCACTTACGGGGAATTTTCTGCCAACAGAACGAAATCTGGATCATAAGATTAAACCTAGGTGGTCCAGCAATTCCTACTAAATGACTGATGTTGTGGAACAATTTAAATGGCAATATAGGACTGCAATAATTTAAATTTAAAGCAATAAAGGTGTACCCTCAATGTCCTGTTCAACGGTGAGTTGTACCAGCACTTGGACAAGGCATCAATGGGATCCCCTTCAGGCTCATTGCTGGCAGACCTATTCCTGGGCAAACTAGAATCCCAACTTCAGTCCACCATTCAGAGTCTTCATATATACCACTGATATGTTAACTGTATACTTGTTGTCATAAAACCACGGGATCAGCTGACAACATGGACAGGTCAGTACATCAATTTCAACAGTTTTGTATCCAGTAGACAAAAACGCAACCTAGTTTAGTACCTGGCGGATAGTTGGAAAAGGATTCGTTTAGTTGACGCAGAGAAGCAAGGGCAGAAAACGCTTCAAGAGAGTAAGTGGATATCAGCAACAGTTCATCATTTCAAATTTGATGGCCAAGACTACGGGATAATGTCCACTACTGAAAAGAAAGTTGTACCTACAAAACCTCCACCTAACGGAGGTATTGCAGCGGATCAAGTTAAAATAGCTTAAGAAGTTGGTTCACAACATTGCCTATGCTAAGACCGAGACTGAAAAACAACCTACCAGTCCATGATCAATGAATGCACCTAGACTCATCTTTATGCTGTTATTGCAATGCGGAATATGTTGGTCGCACGACTAGGCGTTCGTCATAAAGGGTCATGGACCATCATCCAGCTTGGATCGAAACTGACTATGGTAAATCAGTTACTAGCGCCGTTGTCGCACACCTCGCCGACACCAACCATTGCATACACAGTGCCAACACATTCCGAGTTGGTTTCAGATTTGCCTCCATTCAGTTTAAGACTCTCCGTCCACGTATTCTGACAAACGCCGAATCGATTGCAATTAGAGTACGCAACCATAACCTGTGTTCTCAAAAGAGAGTTGTTCAGTCCCTGCAACTCCTGCGGCCACTTCTCAGTTATACCCACACTAATCCTACGCAAACACTTGACGCTGACCAGGTGACATAGTCGGCGTCGTGTTCAGGTCTAACCAATTATTGTCCGGAGTCCAGTAGTCGCCTTTGTTATCATTCGTTAACCGTCTCTTCTTGAAATTCCCGGTGTGTCTCACGACACTTCTTGACGAACCTTGTTTAGATGAGTTGGCTTGAGAAAAAAGTATCCAGAACACCTACTCGTCACATCATCAATTCTGATTTTATGGGAATTTTCTGACAGTTTCAGTTAGGCTCCTTTTGTGAAAAAGAAACTGGTCTGTTATTCGAATCGTATTTTTCTTCAAACCATAATTGTAAAACTGAACTGCATTCCTTCTGGCAGTAGTAAACTGACTCAAAAATACACAACCACGCATGCTACGTTTTGGGAAAAGGTAAGACGAACGTTGGAATACCGTGCATGTTCACTTTCACGTGGTATTCATTTACAAATGGGATCTTGCTTTTCAAGTTTATTCTATCAACTCTCTACCGATTATAATATAGTTTATAAGTTGTCAACATTAGTTATATGTTTAGACTAGCACAATCGACAGAATCGCTTACTATTTGTTTACTTCAGTTATTCGTCATTCGGCCAACTTGCTTGGATAACTTTTTCACGTCTAGGGCAGCGCAACAACTAAGAAATCTCAAGAGATTTGAAAGTCTGCCGTTGACAGATCCCATGGTGAATGAGTATCTCAAGTCTGGGGGCTCCGATACCCTTTTATTTTGACAAAACGAGTAATTTCAACTCCAATATGCTTAGTCGTCTTAAATAAATAAGCTACATTGGCTAGCAGTATTGAAGATGGTGAAAGTGCTGTAAGTTCTGTATAACTACTCCGCGGAAACCGTTAAATATAGTAGTTCTGCGAATTACGCTTGCCGTTAATTGTAGGCTAACTGAAGTCTGTTTTGTAGTGTGTTTGTCAGCATCACTCATAGAAACCGTGCAGACTCACATAGTGCCCTAAAATCTTGGCTGCTTTTTGATCTCTTCGATTTTCAATCCACCGATTGACTATATCTTGTGTATGGTAGCAACCCCTAAACTGTTTGTGTCCTTACAGTGTAGAGACGGACGACAAACTAACTGAGTAAATTCCAATTATGGGCACAAAATAGTTATGAAGAAAACAAACATGAAAGTTGCTGATAAGCAGTTTGGCAGATTTATGATGTTAGATGAGACTCAATTGTGCAAAATCAAGGCTTCGACTGGAGTCGAATGAGCTCGACTCGAATCCAGCCGAAGTCCTTATTTTTTATAATTGGGTGTCACCCAGAAAAAAAACAAGTAAACGAGCAGTTCACCAGAAAAGTTAGCAAACTGTTGTCATTTTATCGATTGCCTTGAGTACCCAAAATTCTCCATATAATCAAGACTTGATAGAGAAGCAAATACGGGAGAACGACACGCTGATTTTAGCTGAATGAACGCACCAGGTGCTATGTCACTATTGTTCAGCACTCATGATTTAACTAAAAAAAACTGCGCACGACGGAGACAACGGCGGCATATTTTTCAAAGGATGCGCATTGTATGTAAACAAATCATTGTCGTGACTAAACACGCAGATATTGCGTAAACACACAAAATACTACGAATGATGAACATGTCCAATGAAAGCATCCTAGCAACTGCAAACAAATCTAAAATATCAACCACAAGTTATAAACATAATTGAATGAAATTACCGTGTTCTATAGTGCTAACGATGAACCGGTAGTTTGTTACACTCCTCGGAGCAAGGCTGAATATCCTGAAGTTTTATGAACTCCATTTTGAGCTCTTATGGCTTTAGCTGACTGAACCTGACCTGTGTCAACCCACGCTTGCAGTGTAACAAGACGTACCCCAACTGTGCACGGGCAACTGTGTTCTACGTACGTAGGGTTTATGTCATACAGCAAAGTCCCCCAAAGTACCGACAAATAAATCCTACGGCCATCAGTAGCTCTTGGCAAACAAACAAACGTAAGTCACGCTAATAACGCCAACAGCTAATAGAAATACGAGTTTAGCGGATGCGCCAGATACGCAGGACTAAAAATGCACGGAATGCCCTGTCCGTGTTTATTGTGGGTATGAACACACCCTCAGGGAAGGTCAATCGACTTGTGGAACATCATGCTAGAAATAGACATAGAGGAAAGTCGGAATGACTAGCCACTTGCTTAACTTGGAACAAACAGCATGAACACTACCTTTTTTAAATAGCGCACGAGTACTTTATAAAAAAAGTTGAGTAAAAATGTATTGTGATTTCGAAGCCACTGCCAATAAACAACAGACGAAGCAAAAAGCTTGTGTGTTAATTTTACGTTGTGTCAACAATTCGTTTGTGGTTACTGTGATCACACCTAAATATCGATTGAACCCCTAACCTTCATTAAATTTATAACTAGTAGAAATAAGACTGGGACTTTGTGCACCAGAACTGACTAACGATCAAAACGGAGTTTTCACGAAATAACAATTGACGACTGTCCCACTTACTCATCCGGTTACCTTGAGATATAAGGGGAATTTTGTTGACTCGGGCTAATGCAGAGATGTCAGTTAAGTTTTTGTTTTTTACTTGTTGGCATGATATTGTAACATACAAGTCGGCCATCGTTACCCTGATTGTCCGTTACACTTGCGGACCAACTGTGGGGCAACGTAGAGATACCGGGGGACAGCGTTCTTCCGAAGTAGGGGTTCCAGCAAGAGTCCTGTTAAAGGAAACAACAAGGAGGATGAGCCAAAGGCCCAATAAGCCATGCGCACGACTTACACAGACGAAAACTAAAACGGCACAAAAAACAGCAGCATGTCCTGTTACACAATTCAGATTCAACCCGTGCGCCCTTGCTGGTTTCGACCGCACGTTACAGTGCATACGTAAGCCGAGTCAGTTGAACAATTTGACGGGTATACTGTAATAGTTTGTTGCGTGTTCGCATCAGTTATTTTGTTTGGCCGTTTAGCTCTCTTTTCTCATAAGCTAAAATCGATCATTTGTTTGTGGCTGGCCTGAAAACGAACAAACATTCACACGGTCCCAGAAGGGAACGAGATGGGGGTTTTCCACAAACAACTGGTCCTAGTGGCCATCAACGGAGTAGTGTACAACTGTTTTGTCTGTTCACGGTACCATCAGCGCCAACCTCGCCAGGAAAACATACCCATTATGGGTGGTCGGTTTCGCCTTGTGAGAAAAGAAGGTGTAATAGCTAAGGAAAGTAATTCACTCAACTATCAACAGGCATGATGACAGCTATCCCATACTACAATGGACAGGAATCTTGGCCACACTGAAACTTATTCAAGAGTCGTGGGTTCGACTCCCTGGCGTACGTGATGCTGGTGAGATTCAACACAGTCTAAACAACTTTTCGTAGCTTTAACGAATGGCCAATGGGATCAACCAATTACTGAAAAGCAACCAACGGAATAGGTCGTCGTAATAAAATTCGTAGACGGTCTACTAAACCGCCACAATCAATTTGTGCTGAAAAGAGATTATAGTTAGTTGTTTAAGATATGTCAGACGAACCCTTAGCAGCAAAATATTCGTAAATCACAGTGTTCGTGGTCGATAAAACCGACGTACTTGATCGATGCATTAATGATCTTGTAAAACTTTTAACATCCTGAGACCAACGAACATGGAAAAAGGTAGCCAAAAAGCTCACTCTCTGTGGAAATACGTGAGTTCACAGTGTGACTGACCGAATGAAGCTGAATGGAGAACTGCTTCATACGCCACTGATAATAGCTCATGATTCTGATTTTTACAATACCGTCGTAAACATGAATTAGTTATTCATTGTTAATCAAAGTAACCTCTAGCCACTTAGTAGAAGGGAGACAGGTCAAGTGTGTGCAGAGGTGAGCAATCGTTAGATAGATTACGTCGCTTAAGTTAAACAACTGATCTGCATGATTGGACGCACTAAGGTTCCGACTGCAAGATTGCAAACAGGCTGCCAGATTAAACAGTTACGCACAACGCGGGCAATAGAAATGAAGTGGGATAATAGATTTACTACGTACACTTGATGAAGTATACACTCTTAAAGTAGGCGCGGACAAAAATGAAAAAGTTAAACGATGGGTAGACAGGTTTGAAATGCTATCAGTTTTAGTGGATCGAATGTCTTGTTTATCCCAGATGTTGCCGAGTTCACCGTGGAGTTGTTCACAGAGACGAGTAATTCCGGCAGTAAAAAGGAGTGCACAATGACTCCTGATAACCCTCAGTCCTCATAGGTTGGTGCACAGGTAGCAAAGGGGCGGAGGGAAAACAACTGGTAAGCGACCTTGGGAGAAAATTTTTGAATGTACAGGTGCCTGACAAAAGATGTACGTGTATGCGTGAGTGAAATAAAAAGCAAGAAAAATGGCAAATATATTGAAATATAAATTACCGTATATGCATTACATGGAGTGTTCAGTATAAAGGATCAAAACTACTGAACATTTAGGTGAAACCGTGATTTTACGAAGTGACGTAAGAAGTGAGAATAAGAAGGGAGAGCGAAATGCACTATGAACAGCACTACAGCCAGTGGTGGGGCTTCACCAGTAAGTTGGATAGACTGACCAAGGTCGGCGAAATAATCCCTCAGGTGGCTAACTTCCTAGGAATCGATGGAAGGTTCTTTGAGAGCTGGTAGTTGTATCTTCCGAGCAGTGCTGTCACATACATCGCTAAAGTTCAACAAATAAGAAACCAGCTCTAGAATTTTTGTTAAAAGATCAAATACAGAACAAACTAGATCAAAAAAGAGCGTTTGGTGGAGCACGCACAACCGTACGCAAATTGGTTAGGGTCCGTGACATATGTTTAAGTTTCCGTTTTGACGTGAATCCGTTTGTGACACTTCCAATGCTTCGCACATGTATGCACTTGGGCAAAATCAAGTGGCCCGGAATC
>JTDE01004718.1:0-18290 GCA_014338405.1 Paragonimus skrjabini miyazakii | reverse complement strand
TTTTTGATCTTGTGTTCATACCTGAATTTTGTATAGTGTTTAGATCCACTACAAGTTATTATTCCAACCCGATAGTGGAATGTCTCAAATCATATCGGTATATTCTCTCACATGAGGTGGACTTTCTTTTGCAAAGATATTTGTACTGACTATCATCAACTTGCCCCAAAGTTTAAGTAAAGTTTCATCGTGAATATCTCTAGAAACGGCAAGTTAACAGTTGTTCATCAATTAAATGTCAGCAGAGGACATCTTGGGTTACTTCTTTATTTAGCTAAATGTTTCCTTTGCCAGTGTTGTATAACAGGCACCCTTGTTTGTGAATAGTATAGCGCGTATATTCGGGGACTAAAGGACAAGCCTCAACGCCAGAAGACGATGGACCAGAAGCGACTATCGGAATAGTGTGTACACACTATAGAGGAAGTGTCATCAGGGCGAATAACAACATACTGCTAACAAATGTGTGTGAATGCACGTCAGCCGTGCAAATGAGTTTTCGTGTTCATGGTCCTGTGTTTTAACAAAACCTTTACAGAAGTTCGTGCAATAAACAACTTTGCAAGCCAGGCGTCTTTTGCAGTAACAACTTCAGGAAGTCTGAACCCATTCGATTAAAAAATGAACTATGTAACCAAACCGTTCACATCCCGTTGATTCTTTCAGCTCCCACATCCAGTTTTAACCCATGCTGACAGCGCACTGCTTAACATTTTTGGTTCACATATATGACAACCGAACCACCGTTTAAAGTTCAAAGGACGATTTGCATTAATTCAGGTGTGTTGTTTTCAGATAGTCAATTGGAACGCTCAAAAAACACGAAAGCCATCCATTTTATGTGAACTTTGAATCGCTTCGGATACTTTACCGAAGACAAGATACAATATGATTAATAGGTCTTAAACTTGGTATGTTACCTTCGGCAGGTTAATCGGAAAATTGTAATAACGTATGAAAAAAACAAAGGCAAGTTTATGAAATATGCAATACAATGTTGTCAGTTGTGCATTTTCAGAAAGAGACACTAGGTGGTTTAGGCAAACCTAGAAATTGTGCGTTAGTTTCAGTTCCGCTGGAACGTTTCGGAATAAAATGTCACATATTTGCCGACTGACAACAGAGGTTTAGTGAAAACTGCTGAAGTTTAAAAGTCTGAAATTGTGTAGAAGTTAGAAACATCAGCAGATTAATAAATAAGAATATTAGAAAATAATAGTTTTTCACATAGTTATGGTGTAGTGTCATATCACAGTAATTGTTATGAACAAACTGTGATTCAGCGGTTAGTACACTGGTTCAAGGTTATGTTCAAGATACACAGATCCAGAAATCTTTTCATCATCGATATATGGCGAGTGTCTGTTGGATTTAAAAACAACTGTCAAAAACGAGATGAAACACCATTTCAGAGATTGCAGTAAGTAATAAGAACAGAGTAAGATCACGAACTGCAACTTGAATGAATTATAATCCAATGCCTCGCTGAACTGATCTTCAGGCACGCAGCTCACGACCTCAGAAGAAATATCATTCCAGAAGGTGAAAAAAGAACAGAATTACTGAAACAGGAATGCCCGGGGACGAAGTTTATAAGGCTCCTTGCCCTGACTATGTCGACCACAATTAGCCATCAAAACAGAGGACTGTTCGGCAAAACCTAAAAAAAAGTGGGATCGGATTTAACAAAACTTTTACGGAAGTTTGTGCAATAAACAACTTTGCAGGCCAAGCGTCTTTTGCAGTAACAACTCCAGGAAGTCTGAACCCATTCGATTAAGAAATGAACTAAGTAACCGAACTGTTCACAATCTGATGATTCTTTCAGCTACCATATCCAGTTTTAACCCTACTGACAGAGCACTGCTTAACATTGTTGGTTCACATATATGAAAACCGAACCACCGTTTAAAGTGGTCGTCGAAGTTCATGTGAACGCAAGTCAGACATTTCATGCCAAAACTCGTATGCGGTACGTCCTAAGCCCTCGAGTAGGTTGACATTGTGATGGTGAGCAGTGAGCACATCATTCATAAAAACAGTTAACACGACGTGATCAGCATGCTCAAGCAGAGGTCTCATTTAATTTCCGTAAAACGTCTGAAACGCTTTATCATCTTGAGGGTACCAAATCTCTTTTTGCAGCTATCTAATGATGATGATGATGATGATGATGATAATGATAAGCTAAATAAAAGTTACATCATATCAAGATTCTATTTTACGCCGGTTTCTACTATGTATACTGCCTTGACGGTGCTGTGATTCACGAAGGCATTTCCACCATTCCCCCGAATGTCACGTTTGCATGCTCGTCGTCATTTAGAGGAGAAATCCAGTAATCCAATCAGCACCCAATCCAGTCAAGATCTATCTGTAAGACATTGAGATCAAGAGCAAATCATAATTTTCAAACCACTGTAAATTAGAGGTAACAGAGGACTGAGTATTGATTCTTGGTGAACTCCTGTAGAAATCAGAGGTGGAGATGAAGGGTCTGACCCGGTTTTAAATGAAAACCTCTGTCGTTAAGAAAGAAGATAATCTGGCGGAATTTTTTTCACTGTTATTAACTTCCAGTTTGTGTCTGAGGAGGCAAGTGGGGTACGGTCGAAAGCCTAAGCGAGATAGACGACATCTGAGATGAGAATAGGAAGCAAGTCATGCCGTGTGGGAGAAAAAAATAGCTCCCTAAAAATGTTTGAGGACGACACGTTCTAACAGAAATTTCATTATGTTGCATGAAATGCTAGTGTTGTGAGCCAAGAACACGGATGGTGCAAAGGTTGTTTATTTAGGGAACTAACACGGGCTAGGTGCTCAAACAGGACGAGAAACAAAAACATTCATCTGCATATGGCTATCGTCCCAGAAGGTCCCGGCTGCCAGAGACGCTAATGCTCGGCTTATTTGCGCAGCCAGAATTATTCCATGGCATACTGCACTGTCGAGTTGGTATGGTGTTACTTGTCGTGTTTTTCCTGCGGCTACTTTGACGGCAAACTCCATGCTGTCGCCCCACTACTGAGTAGTGGTGGTGTCAATAGTATGAGGCGATCGCTAATAGGGCTGAGGGAACAGCACCTAACATGGGAGTGCCGATTACCGGCCATAAAGGTAGACGTGACCGTGGCTTCTTTCCATGCACAAGGAAGGATGTTATTCCATATCGCCTGGTTAAACGACTAATGAATGAGTTCTGTCAGACTACCGGCAGTTTCCTTGAGAATTCTGGGGTGTAACTTGTCCGAACCCATGTTACTGTATGAATTAACTTTGAATACGAAACCCTGGAATTCCGATACATAGAAACCTGCACTACGGAGCGGTTGCCGGAAGTTTCACATGGGCAGAGTGAGGTATTAGTTCAACAGTGTAGAATTATGGATTATCGTACAACTGAACAACTGATCAATCACTTGGGGGTCAGGAAAACTGTTATCGTCGAACAGTCTCAGAAAAAACGGTAACGGCTTATTTTTATCGGTCGACCGATAGGTTTGAATAAGAAATGTTTGTTCCCATGGGTCTTAAGTGGAATCTTTCCTCATATGGGTTTATTGTGCTCCCGAATTTTTCACTTGCACCTGTTTTTGTTGACCTATAAATCGTTAAGGTCCTCTGAACTACTTTGCGAATAAGTGAGAACGGTCATCAAGAATGCGTGTTATGCTATAAAGAAGCTTAAAAGAAGAGAACGTACAGTTTGTCTGAAAAGAAATAAAGCATTCGCCATTTTAATTTTGTTTTGAAACGCATGCCAGTTCTGGTTCACAGATTCATATTCAAGAAGGTGTGAAGACAATGCACAAAATTCAGTGCAGTACAGTGTCTCTGGTTAAACTGTGGTCTGAAAAAATCCAAACTTGAAAAGTCAAACATACTTAGAAGAAACTCTAGAAAGTTGACAGAGGAAGCTCAACAGACTTCAGCAATAGATTACTTGCCTAGACAATTTATTATTGGTGTAATTTTCATCCTGAAATTTGAATCATGCACCGGAATTCTAGAGTAATAACCTCTCTTTCGAAATTTGCATAAATATATTATGCATTTGCTTCTAGCTCTACACATAATCGTACAAAAAGGTGGCGCAAAGATTTTTAATTAATGCTTACCAAATATCGGTTTATCTTCAAATTTGGCAAGCAACTACAGCAGTTTTAATTTGGAGGTGTTCGGTTCAAATATTGCTGATGGTTCCTAGTGTGTTCGGATTGCAAGAATCCGAAAAGATCGGACTCCAGAACACCAAGGAAGCATTTGACATGGTCAAGGTACTGATAATCGCGTAACTAGATCACTCAATGCGACAGTCAGTCTTCATAAGATCGTTAAATCCATTGGTTCGCCCCGAATCACCTTTGGGACTCTGTCTGCCGTAAAGTAACCTCCAAGCAAATGAGCGATCGCCATTTGTTAAGATTGTGGTTTACTGTCGGGCCGGAGGTGCGAGTATTCCAACACTCGGCGGAAAACCTCAACGCAGGGGTGGGTGGGTGGAAGATACGTCCAAAAACCCACAACGAGCGGATCAGGGACAGGGTGGGCGACCGGATGAGTCATCGTTCGACTGGATCGGACTAACGGGCAAGACACGGCAGACAAAATAGGGTGGACGACCAAATCGGAAGCGCGATTATTCCAACACTCAGGAATATCTCGACACGGTTGTGGAGTACGGTCAAAGCACACAGTGGATAGATGGCGGACAATACGTGCGACCGGATGAGCGATCGCTCCGCGAAATCGGACCAGCGGACGGCAGGCGCGGAACACACACACAGACCGGGCAGAGGTGCACACGGTATGTGAGCGGAAACCGAAGAGTGTCGTGGACTGGAATTCTGACTCAAACGCGAGCGCGTGCGTGGCATAATAACTAGCGCGTTCGGTCGTGCCTAATTTCAGGTGAATGGCGCATTGGTTAACCCGGTCGCTTTATGAACAGCGTGGCCGGAGTTCCAGACCCGGCAGTAGCAAAGATATGCACTAGTGACGAGCTCTAATGAGAGCGAAACACGAATCTAGTGTTTCTGCAGTTCGAAAGGGGCCGACTGGAAAGGCTGTGAGAATGCTACAGCTGCGATCAATTGTGGGCGATGTTCACTGTAAACAAAGATTGCGCTTTGTTGGACGCTTTTTCACTATAATATGACATACAAAGTGAAATGCGGACAAAGTCAGGTCGATTGTCGACTGGCCTGTCTGTTCACTATTGAAAGCGTTTAATCTCACATCCATGGTCAGCGTATTAATGAATGATAAACCAACAGTTGTCGACTGGGACTTGTAGTGCATCTTCTCCACAGTGGCTGCTCGACCGACAAGGATCATAATATTTGATTGAGTAACGGCTGCTTAACGCCCACAACCAGCGATATGTTGTTCTTAGCACTTTGCCACAGTTATGATTCATCGAAGTACTCGTATTAGTGGGATGATCACATTATTAAGTAAACTTGCACCACTCTCGAAGAAATACTGGGCGAATTTATGAAGGGCATATCTACCTCAGCTATTCTGTTTTATGTGTTACTTCAAACTTGTAATCGGCTGCGAACCACAGATAATTTGTGGATATGTGTGTGCATGCAATCCCTCCTAGGCATCTCTTTGAAATCACAGATGCTTCATACTCAAGTGGTAAAATATGCTTGCTGTATGTAGGTTCACCAGTAATAAATTTCCCTTTCACAGCAGGAACCTGAACCCCGCCCACGCCACTATGAGGTAACCCCGTTCAGCACTACGCCACTGAATTCGCATCAGGCACGATCATATGCAGACGCTCAGTAACATTTGTCTGAGTAATGCTCAGAATGACCGACCGCTTGAGAGCAAAAGCAGCAACTGTCCTAGTAAATATAACAGATGACTACAGGAGTAGATTTTGCCCCCAAGCTGAAATCACAAAAATCATCAAAACTGTTGGGCGATATTTTGATTACTGTTCTCTAGTAAGGAATGTCGGTTTATATGAAGTCTGTGGCTTGTTTAAATCGAGTACAAATTCTCAGCGTAGTCATTATATAATCAAACCCAGTCAGTCTGGCATACTCAGTATCACTTGCAAGAGAGTGTGGCTGAACATTCGCGTACGATAACACGGGCTACCTAATGTAGGGGTAAGTGGCGTAGTAGTTAATTAAGTAGCCTTAAGAAAGATCCACCAGAGCTCCGTTTTTGGCTGTGTGAACGATATGCACTTTTAATGAAGTCTAACAAGAGCAAAACTCACGCAAGGGGTTAGCTGAAAATTCTATGAAACTCAAAAGCTAAGATCATTTGAGGTTGACTTTAAACTTGTACCAAACAAAATCATGTACCAAACTCGCTACCGCCATTCATTGAAGGCACTGGTATGCTACAGTTTACATATTGCTTACAGTATTTACATACGCTTAATTTTATTTTGAACCGAAGCAAAACTGCGTAGAGTAATGGAAGAGCAGACTACAGGAAAACAGATAAAAATACTCATTCCACAAATGGTAAATACTGTATAAGCACGATACAATATACGGCAGCGACTTAGAATACATGAAAAAATGTTGACTCAGACACCCCAATCAAACATGAAACAAACGCATTTCAACAAGCATCGACTTTTTATGACTAACACTGGAGGTCGTACACCATCTGTATGTATCAAGTCTTTGCTAAACTACGTATATTGATTGAACTTTCATAATGGATTCAGGCAGTGTTTCAGAATATACACAACTCACACCAGATGAGATGAACACGTTAGTGGCCCTACGGTTGTCATGGTGAAATTTTGACGATATTGACGTAGGAACATCCTTATCGTTTATTTTGTCCCAAAATTGTATTGCCATTATCGGTCCCATCATTGTATTTCAAGTTAGAAATCAAAGGCATCGTTTGGTTTTGGTTCAGGTTTGGCATTCCCGATTACGATAAAAAGCATAAGAAAATTTCGGTTGTCTTCTAAAATTTTTTAGCTTGACGTTGTTCCTGCTCAGCTGCTGTGAAACATTACCGATGAGTAGTCGAGGATTTGAGCAACATGCTAGACACCATTTACGTCGATCTGTTGAATTTTCTCCCGTTCTTGTTTCGACGAATGAGAAAGTCTAGCTCGATTAGTCATTCAAGTCGCCATATGTATTCAAAGTGTGGTGAGAACTCTGCATTTCATTCTAAGTCCAACGTGTGCCATTTCTAGCACGTGAATCACAGACTGTGCAGCAGGAATGTGAAAAAGTGTGAATCAACAAAGGTTATCTTATAGGTCAAGCATGTGACATGAAAAATCGCACAAGGTCGATTGTACGCAAGACGATGTTAATGACCCCGAGTGAATGCACACGCATATTTGTGTACTGGCTTATTCTGTCACAATCAATGCACACGTGTCACCTAATCCAGTAACGCGCAGCCTCCTTCTGGGCAAGAGCGACTGTATCAATCGAGGAGCGCCGGGGGACATACATCGTCTGTAGTGGTTCCCACAAACCGTTTGACTTTATCGTCTCCTCAATCCCTTGTTTTTCTAATCGCAGTCATCGGTTCCCTTCAGTTCATTTGCGTTACATGAACACAAACTATAACATGGGCAGCCGAACGCAGTACTTAACACAATTCGACGTACAGCTACATGGATTTTAAGGGTCAACGCAGTTGCTGAAGACGGCCAGGCTGCTTACCAATAGAAGTTTCATTGCCACTGACAGAACTCATAGACCCCATTTGAATTAGTTTGAATCACCGTCCCCCTATCTGATTCGTCACAGTCACCTGTTTACGTTTGAATAGAACAGACAAAAGGCTGACATGAAACGATTTATGCTGGAACAAATTTCGCAACATCTCTACTAGTGATTACTGCAGACAAGTTAAAGTGTATAAAATTCCAAGTCACAAAACAATCACAAAATGTCGAAGTTTAAAACTAATTCGGTTGCTACCACGACAGCATCAACGTCACAAACAGTTCTTTTTGTACGCGCAAAATGGGGTGACGGTTTCTGATCACAATGACCTCGGCATGTAGCAAACGTTTGCTTTGAGTCGAGAAAAGAACACGAAAGGACTTTGATGAATTAATCACATGTTGCGTCATCAAGTGTTGCTTGACAATCTATGACGCTGACTCCTTTCGAGTGTTGTCAAGTTGCCTGACTGTGTGACCGTTTGTTGAACCCATTTCGGTAAGGGTTCGGCAAACCTGATTCCAAGCTGGCGCTCAGTTCTGCCAACATAGCATGCACCGCATCCACATTTGTATTCATAGATTACGTTTGATTTAGCAAACGGAGGCGTCGGTTGTTTAACCGGGGGCGTCAGAATTCGGACCATTCTGCACACAATCATGTCCCGAACTCTCCGGGATATAATGCACGCTTTGAGAGGAAATCGAATGAATGAAATGAATAAGAGTAAAGTAAAAATCTACGATGCTTCTTTCGTTAAGCTGGCACACAAGCCGTGAAGTCATGAAGGAAAAAAGTAGCTTGAATGTTGGTTAAGTAAACGTCACAATATTAGGAGACAAAAGAGTGGGACCGGATGGAGACCACCAATTAAATAGGCAACATTGAGGTTGGCTCCTGAGTTTATTTCCACGTACTGCATTTTCGACAAGCGTTGGTGGCGGATAGAATTACCATAGAATATCGACGCTATTTCATGTGAAGAACGCGGAGTGGATAACTTCAACTCACGGTCAATGAGCATGATATTTCACTTTGATACTGTGTGTCGTAGGTTGCCCACCAAATATCTGACAGCCGAGATATACTAGATCGATGAGAACAAACCGTATGACCCGGACCAAGCCTTAGCATTCCTACACTGATATGCAAAAGCCCGCGTGACCTAACATGCGCCAGACATACCAATATTAGTACCCAGCTTGACGATAGTATTCTGGCACCGATAGGCGTTATCTGCTTAACAGGCGGGCTAAGGATATGGATTTCAATGATTTAGTCCAACAGCCAAAATATTGCAGTTTCCAGTGGTTGAGGGAATAATCTCCGGAATCAACGCGTGTACATATTTATAGCAGACAGAGTAAAAAACAATAATGTAACGGATGATAAGTTTCTGTTCTAGAAGCAACCACGGGTATTAGGAATGAGGTATCACAGTAAGTAATGAACTTCAATATCACCATACTCCGAACATTTGAATGCTCATTATACGCAACGCAGATAAAAGGATTTGCGTGCCGCAGCTGACCGTTTTCTCGGGTATTAACGACAGTTTTGTTTAACTATCACGCAGCTAAATTTTGTGCATGAAAAATGTTTCACTTTGAATTATGTCACCAATGAATGCAGGGACAATAAATCAGATTGTAGATTAGGGAATAATGATGGATTTTCTTAGTCGGGTTGAAAGTTGACTTGCTCGGTTGACCCAGTTCAGAAGCCAGTCTCCACGGGCCACCGAACAACAAAACAAGTCAGATTCTATTGGAAATCGTTGGAAGTCCTCTTCCAAAGTAGCCATCTCGAAAATCTACATCGTCGATAGTGATGAAGTACGGATGGCACCAAAGGGGGAACCATATCACCTGGCTAAAAAATACTTGGACAAACAGACACCTAGCGCCAAAGTCCTAACTGATGACCTGGTTGATACGGCCATGTTTTGATATTCCTTTGTGTGGTATTTCAAAAATCACAAGTTCAAATATTACGTCATTCCTATTGCAGTACATGCATGATGTTCTTCAGGGAATACGTGTGGATTTTTAGTGGATAATGATTCACTCACGTAATATTTCCACCCTGACTGACGGGCATGCGTTAAACTGACAAAGTAAGAAGGCAACCAACTATGTTCCGTAACTCCCACTGAACTTTTACAACCATATAAGTTATGTGAGAAGTATGTATGAAAATCAAAACAATTTAAAATGTCATTAAAATTCACAAACATATGATGAAACACAACCTACCGAAGAAGGGTGGGAGAGGTGAAGAATATGTGTGGGAAACGTGTTCGTCGGAATCAAGTGATTCGTGCTCGCATATTTTGTGTGACCTAAGGATAGTTGGCGAAGACACAGGAAGATTTTGTACAAACCACTTTCATGTACACGGAAACAGCTGTCTGATGGCAACAGTTTCTATAGTTGATAACAGTTGCATACTGACAACATTGGAGTTGAACCGATGAACATTTAGGCTAGTATCAATGAAGTGGAAACCAATGAGATAATCATCCGCCAACTTCCGAATGTACTTGAGAGCGTCTGTCTTACGGTCCGGGTCATCTTATCGTTCAGCACTACCCTGGTATTGATGAAAAACCTCGAAGGTGGATTACCGGGGCTTTCTTCTTCATGATGTGCATGTTCTTACCTGTTGTCGTCAAGCCGATTATGTAGGGAAAACCACATGGCGACATTCGGAAAGGATTACTGAAACCCTCCTGACGTGGCTAAGCAACGACACAAGAAAGGCCATTTCTAGAGCGACTGACTCCCATGTGATTGACACTAGCTATCAGATAAAGCCGAGTGAATCATTCCGAACCATCAAGAAGGTTTTTCAAGCCCATTCTAGAGCTGCCGGTGTGCCAGCGTCATAAAAAACAGAAGTTATTTCCATCAAACTTCACAACTCATATTTTTGTGCGCAAAGTAGTTCTTAACAAACTCTCTAACACTCTTGACCTATGTTCCTTAAACTAGTGAGAATGCAAGCAATGGTGAAGCTACAGACACTGGCGGTCGGGTGGCCCGTGGCAGGTGTTTGTGCCGTTCTCACGCATTCGTACATAATCACACCCTCCTACAGCTGATTGAAATCCACTTCATGTTTATGATTTGTGACGGCATATTTAAACTGTTATGATTTTTCTATACTTCCCACATGACTTTTGTAACTGCAACTCTGATGAGAATGGTCGAACGCGATTGTTTTCACTAGTGACTTTTTTAACCGCGGTTTTAAATTCGCATGCGATAGTGGTTGTCATCTATCCAAAGAGAAATAAGGGCAAAATAAATAGAGTCTAATGACTGGGTAGCATTTTGCGATTCGAATCAAGACGATAGGCGCGTTATGTACATTGGAGATGGGCCAATATTCGATACTCAGATGTTCGAATTTTTGGTACAAATAGATATTGAACATCCAGTTAATCCAGTGTTACGAACAATTAGTAAACGAGAAAATCTAGACTAAATAAAGCTTAGACCAAATGTGGGACTGCTAAGGGATCAAAGTTACGAGTAAAGTTCAACTAAAAGCTGACGCTATTTTGAATGAATACTGACAGATAGACGTATAACCATCAACATTAAGAAACTGCTTGAAATTAGCTGACTAGCTGAAATTAAAGGTGATGTGTATATGTATCGCATTCAATTCTTTCTCCGTACCAGAAGCGTTCGCCTTGCGTTGATGTGGTGTGCATTTATTCACGTGTGTTGATTCCTCATCTGACTTGTTAAGGTCACCTGCCCAATTGGTTGTTCTCAAGTTTGGTCTGCACCGATGTGGATGAGTCGAGAGTATGAGAAGACTGTTGCTGTTGTTGCTGCTGTTGGATACTACACTTTCTGATGGTGTAGGTAAACACAAGATTGGATAGGATTTAGAAAGATGTTAAAATATTAGAAGTAGCAGCAGAGTAGCCAGTGCACTCCTCATAGATGTAAAAGAAATACATAATACAGCCAGTTTTAGTGTGTTCAATTTGTATGTTATTAGAGTGTACGAACCCGTTGAAGGGCCGAATCGAAAATACAGTAAAACACTGGTGTGACGACGATAATAGAGCGAACGTTATTTTCTTAATTTTTAAACTGCACGGGAGGTTTACATTTTTTGCCGGAGATTGTCTTTGTGGTCCAAACGATTTTAAATTTTTTAAAAAAGAGTTGTATTCGGCGGGTAGTTATGATCATTCACAATACCAAACAGTGGAACCCGAGTCACTGAATTTGGCTTGCAGACGAATCATTCCGTATCTCTAGTTGACGGTATTAAGTATCTTTTGGACCGTAACCGGGGAATACAGTAGAGCCAACAGAAAAAATTTGTATCACCTTCCCCAACTAAGTATGGGTTGTCAACTGTTTTGTTTAACTGGATATATCTAGGTAGAGCATACGAGGCCCAAAATAGTAGCTGATGGCCAGGCATGCAAAAGTCGTGTACAGCACAACGCGCAATTACAGGTTGTCTGCTTCCCACACGCCTTGACAAACCTCACTATTGTTCCCGTGGTGTATGTAAGAAGATCCTTTCTCCAGAATCAGCACCAGCTGTGATACAAATCCCAAGGTAAACACATTTTTTGATTAGATCACCACCGGCTCTTAAATTATAATTTCGGAGCCATCCGTCAGCACCATAAACTTCCCAGTTTGTTTTCAGCAGTCCACTACCTTGGATACAGTACCTTCGTTAGACCTTGAATTTATAGGAGAATTTTTTACTTTACACAGGCCCCCTCGAGAGTAGGTAACAGACCTTTCTATAAGCTTAGTTGAATAGTTGTATCGATTTTATTTCTAAATAACTTTACGCATGACTTTGGTCTGTTACACTTAAATCCACCTAGTTACTTGGATCTAACATGCTTCAGGTCATATCAGGTTTGTAACTTGTTCTTATAGTCTGAAAAAGCCTACAGATCAGAATTGGAAGGCCATTGGCAAAAAGAAATACCGCCCGCCTTAACGCTAATATGAAACATCCTTATGGTTGTGAATTTAAGCAGAAATCCTTCCACGATTAGGATAAAATTGCAAAAATGCGAACAAATACTTTGAAGAATTCTACCGAATTTGTGATTCTTCCTTATTAAGACTGACCCATGGTATATATCGGTCTATTGAGTCTGTCCGAAACACCGCATTGAGTAGACTAGGGTACATAAGAAAATTGGGCAAAAAAGAAGCTGTCACTAGCGCATTTTTACTTGGTTGAAATTTACTTGAACGCTTGAGTGAATCACTTTTTATATATGCATATATATGTATACCTAGGGTGGATTACTCACAATTTCAAGTAAATACCAAAACCCCGGTATATAGTTCATTCGTTTTGGTTGAACAAGTGAAGAACCTCGGTGAATTCGACGATACACATTGATAAGCTTAAGAGAAAATCGAAGGTTGAATGATAAAACAGTACTGTAATCAGTGCCTACCATACGGGACGCTCGCATACTTCAGTGTGTGACTGACAACAGCTGGGTAACAGCAACACGTCACATCTATTTTTACATTATCAAAGTGACTTCAATAATAAGACTTTCTAAAAAAAACATCTTGATGTACTCAATTGTGCATCGATCTTGCAACGAAAATCACCTACTGACTACATTATCAGGACAGGTGCCAATGCGGTGCTACAGATCAGGCATAATAGGACAACTAATGAGTTGTTACTTGTGGATACAATGGTTCACTTCGTAGTTTTACTTCACCGAAAAATCTCTCGAAAGATTAGTTGTTCTAAGCACCGGCACATTTCGCATCAGCATTCATAGGATTGATAGGAGATTTACAGTTTTGACGGAGTTTGGGATGCCTATGTACATCTGAATATGTGCTGGGCGGTTTTGAGAGAAAATATCATTCGGACGATTGTTTCAGTTTCAGAGGGTCAGCAATAGAAAAACTGTGAAGGAGAATGTCCGGCGATAATTTGTTGAACAGAAACCCAACCACGGTCTATTGAGGACACAAGAACCACACTGAAACAAGCAGCAGACAACACTTCGCTAACGTCAACGTTTAAAGGTCGGGGGGTATCTTAATTATATCGCATTGATTTTGCTTATTAAGTTTTCTGATTGCTCGGTCTAGTGTCCCAAAAATGTGCAACAAGTCTGCACTTGAAGTCTTCTACAGATGACGCAGTTACGACAGACTCTGACAGACTGTCCGCATTAGACATACTTGGGTGCTAAAAATGTTCTCTACGAGTAAAACGGCTCAGTTGATGTAGCCTTAGCAGATTTTCATGAGACAGTCTTTTTCTTTAGGCATAAGTAGTTTTCTCAAGGATTGTTCGGGTTAATGTAAGATCGCAAGTTTTCTGTGATACGCCGGTAGCCCGTTGAAAGATGCTTTAGTTTATGCAGTTCATCTGATAAGGTAGAAGACTTGCTGTTGTGACTTGTTTTGTAGGTCTACGTTATAATTTCTCAATAAGACAGACGTCCTTTATCATACAAAGACAATAAGCTTGAATATTCAGATAAACCCGAGGGCACACTAGCTGATTAAACAAACTGGTGGACCAGTGTGAATGAAAACTTCCAAACAGCCTGATGAGTTACTCGAACACTGAGTTTACTTTCTTGCCCATTGACAAACTGTTTGGAGACAGCGTAAGATCAGTTGAGACATTTGTGTTAAAGTTGTCGTCCTGTGTAGTGATACCGAGTTTTTAGATTCCCAAAAAATTTACTGTGCAGTCCGAATAATTGACTTGCATTGCTTTACATTTAGTTTTGTAATACAGGAGCAAGCTGTCTGTAGCCCAGCGACGTAATATGTTTAAAGCACTCTGCAGCTTCTTACTTTCAGTTAATCATTGTATTACACGCTAAACTTCAATGTTATCAACAATATAAAAACAATGGGGAGCTGACAATCTGTTGGGTTTCGAGAACAAGTAAAACAGCGAGCACAGGTCCCAATTTGAGATCTTGCGGTACAAAGCTGATCGCATAGTACTAATCTGAAATATCCTGTTCATTCTGATATTCGACCAACAGCCCTGGAGGTATTTGGCAAAACACAGGAATGGACAATTTTCTATACCATAATTACGAAATCCCACACAAAGATTTGAGTGGACTACTCGGTAATGCAGCTGGTGGAAAATGCTATCAGCCGTTGTTAAGTAACATGTGACAAATCGAAAGTACACGACGTACGGAGTGATTATTTCCTCTGTTGCTACCACGTCCACATTGTTTGTTTAATAATTATGCCCCATAAGGCACGATGACAGGCTTGGATACTAGGCCCAAGGGTAAGATGAACGCTATATAAAAACGGCAAATGAAAATGTCTATCTATTCTAATAAGAGTTTCAAGTACCTTGATAGCCTGACTGGGCATTCCAGCTGAATGCGGAAGTAGGCTGGGACCTCTTCAAAAACACTCGAAGTTCAAATTTCACAGTTAGTAGTATTCAACTCATTGTCCCTAGGGCAGTGCGCGGGGCAGCACCATTGGTAAATATACATTATCTAACACTTCTTTCTAGTAGGCAGGAGCCAGTGTTCCGCAATCAGGTAATATGAAGTTATATTCTCCAACGTTTTGATTTTTGTTGAGCGATCTCCTATGAATCAATGCTCACTGTTATAGTCGTACAATGGAGAAAAGTTACAAACCTTAAAGCTTTGAGCGAAAATGAAATAAACCGCAATAATGTAGCTTCACACAACTCACTGACTCTGTCGAATACTTTGGAGAAATCTTGAAATCTTGAATAACAACGTCTGGCTTATTGTTCACTGTATTAGATCAGTGGAACTGGGACCACATGTTCAAGAAAGTAACAATTCTTCAAGCCGTCCAAGAGGTCGAAATTAACCAAACATACTGTGATATATCTGTAAGTTCAGAACAAATTTTTAAGCAACTGTTAAATGTGGTTGTTGCTAACGTTTCATTTCTGATTCAGAGGTTTCTTTGGACCTGATGAATTGCGCAGAATCTGGGAGGAGTACAGGACAAACTAAGTGTACGTTACTGTAGGAAAATAAAAGTAACAGACCATGCGACAAAAGTACAACCACAAAGGTCAGTACAATTATCGAATTGTTGGCAATGACAAACTGAGGACAAATAAAGAAAAGGTGGAAATAAATTCGATAGAATTCAACAGATAGGATAGTCAAAGATTCAGTTGCACTGGAGAAAGTGATGGGAGATGGAATGTTGATCCAAGTTTTTTAGCCCGTTAAAGAGATCGGTCCATTCAACCAACAATGTAAGTCCGCGTGACCTTTTCGAGACCATTTGCTATGCCTTAGAAAGGTCAAAGCTATCTGTTCTAGTTACAACACTTTTTAGATGAGACCCAACAGTGAAAAGTCGGGGCTTCGGCTGGATTCGAACCAGCGACAGAAACAACATGCCTCAGCGCGTCAAGCGTTCTACCAGCTGGGCTACGAAGCCACGCCAGGAGCTCGGAAATTTCACTCGGTTACCCACACGTCCCACTGTCTCATATGGAAACCAGCAAATGATCCAGGGAATCGACTTTTGGTCATCGTGACCCTAATGGGTTCAAAGGTCAAATATATAAATAAAAAGTCAAGGGTGATTCACCTTGTGCCAATGTAATTTTGTGTCTAGTGGTAATGTTTAATAACTGTATGTCTCTCAAGTTGGTTACACACGTGTACATTACTAGAACAATGAAGTATACTGAAGGTGTCTTAAAATTATATGGGTAGTGAGTCAGTGGACACGGCTTATTAACTTGGAATGATACTTAGAATAAAAATCAGTATCAAATGGGTAGATGGTGGAAAAACAAGAACCAAATCACAAACTAGGGGATCGGTGAATTGATATTTGGTAGGTATGCTGATGATAAGAAAAACAGTTAATTGAAAGGGGGTATCAATCCACAAGGGTTCTGAGTAGGCAGAATGGGTGAGGAGTGATTCATGTAAAAAAGAGAAGATATTTTGCTAGGCTGAAGTTTGTTGAATGGTAGAAATATCAGGGAAAGGTGAAGTCTCTTTAAAATTTTATCTGCTACATGCAGCCTAGGTCTTTTTATCTGAATGACGATAGCTTTATAAGTGTACATAAAGGTGACGTCGCACAAGTAGAAAAAATTTGAAAGGTAGGGGACATATTCTAATGAGTTCTTCTATGTTGTTTAAGTACGTCATAACAGAGCTCTTGACGTAATACACTAACCTCTTATCAATCCCAGCTGAAGGATGCTAAGTGATCCCCATTCACAACTATATTGTTTCATGGTCAAGTTAGTTATCTCCACACAATCCACTAAACTGATACACGAAAGTGGAAACTAAGACAGTGAGACGATAAGGTGCAAAACTATTGTATATCGGTTCCGAGAAATGAAGCCAAGTTTATTAGAAGGAGACGTTCTCAACAGACGTTTCCTGCAACATTTAACTCTTCACCATGGTTAGCGTTAATTTTAAGTGTTAGACTTCCAAGGTGGTGCTTTAAAGACATTTCAAGTTGTCTATCATTCTGCAGGGCGCCATCAAGAATTCTTCCCCCAAACGACCAACGGTCAACATATCAGCATAGAAAAGATAACGCGGCAATTGTAAACACCAAGCAGACTGTCTGCAGGAGGCTCAAATTAAGGTTTAAAGAACACACAAGTGGTTGTAGGTGTGCCATTTGAAACACGAAACTGTGGTCTGCAGGAGTTCAACGCCTCGTTTGCTGTAGACGTAAACACGCTAACCTGCGTCCGAGTATCAACTACAATGCTTCTATATTTGATACTGATGTAGAGAGGCTGCCTTCGATATATGACGGCCCACTTCTTACTGGGTGTGATGCCTGTGTTGGGGCGCTAATCTGGTTACGAAGTGGCTGAAAACGCTCTACTACCTGGTCATCTATCTCCACTGCCTCCGTTAAAGGTTGCTACCTTACAATTGACACAATTGCCTGCAGTGTTTCCAGTGGTCTCTATATCCACAGTTCGCGAAGAACACACTCGTCCATCTGCGACGTGCCTAACAGTTGTTGCATTTCCCGGAGTACAGTCGCAGCGATAAACGCCTATCACCTAGATTAAGCTTGGTAAATACCTGCTAGAATCGAATATTTTCCGATGGAGTGACTCGGTTAATTATCGCTTCTGTATGAGTCCTGTAGCGGTTCTCTCTAGTTTGGTTTACAACACGTCTCGAACCAGTGTCGTGACCTCTTTCGGCAAACGAGACAGTAACTGGCTAAATTTTGCTTGGTCAGAAGAAACTCGATTGTTGCAAAATTCGGTCTCTAACTGTATAAACCCCATGATAGGGTCCATTTCCATGAACGGCGGGGTACTCGAAAGACTTGGGATCGTCATCAGATATGGGTATGAGGTAAAAGTCACACAGTAATAAGTGGCTAAGTCAGTAATATGAAAGTAATATAACCAATAGCATATACAAGAAGAAGGAACGACCGTTTTGAAAACGCAAAGCAAAACAACTCGTTCAAAACTTCTTCGGGTTCACCAATTATTGGAATTTGTAGGATCAAGTGAACCAAAGACGGCCGGCGGCGCGCTGAACCACCTCCTCGTGGTGCCGACTGGGCGGTCTCGGTGCAAACC
>JTDE01004717.1:3504-15830 GCA_014338405.1 Paragonimus skrjabini miyazakii | reverse complement strand
TTCTCCTGTTTATCACGTAATTTTGCTTTCCATTCTTGATTCCACAATAAATTCTAACGCGAGACGACATTCCATAACGTCCGGACAATCAAAAACCCGTACTGGTTGGACGATTCGCGAGGTCTGTGAAATTCCGTCAATTTTGGGGAAATAACGAGGTCCAGTCCAGAAGATCGTCCATTTCACCGCAAAAATTGGGACCCTCCTATCTTCCTTCATCTTCACAAAAGATTCTACATAATTTTCCGGAACCGTCTACGTCAAATAATGGCAAAATTCTTCGGCTGTTCATTTCCCCCATCCTGATGAATCTTTTTTCTGGCATGACTTTGAACACAAGGCCAACGTTAACCTTGTGAAGCGAGAATTGAGGTAACTACTCAGCATTTTTTATCGAACATTGGAATGTTTGAGAGCTATCGCTTTAGAAGCAAGTGAGCCAAATGCTTCCTCATAAACTGGAATTTTCCTCTATTATTATGTCTGGTTTGTAACATTATTTTCATAATTGGTGTATTGCACAATTACCAATTTTGATTACGGTATGCGTTTCACGTTACCATGTGTATACTGATCACGCTTTTCTGAGCGTGTTTCTCACAGATGCATTGAGAAATATACCATTACTATTATTATAACAACTGTTAGACGATCAGAAGATACCCGGCTGCAATATGTGGTAAGTTCAGCTATACCGGTTTTAAGTTTTTCGAGCGGCATTCGGCGCTATCAAGCAGTAGTAGTGGTTGATGATGAATCCAAGTGTATTGTAACATATACAACTCTTATGTGTGGTATAAAATGGAGAACAGTCTGACGAGTTGGTTCGTGGGATTGGCCTTTCCGGGTATGACTATGAAATGGTACTTGGCAAACAGCTAGGTTCCTACATTGGCGATAAACTGAAAGTGGAATATATATATATATATATTGTAGTCGGCTTACTCGGACAAATCTTCAATATTTTCTGTTTATATAAGTCATTAAACTTGGGAAACTTTGAGGTGGGTATCTAAAGGGTGAAGATGGACAACCGATAAATTAAAAAACCTACTGACAACTACCGATAATGAAACTTAACAGTAGTGGCAGTCCGTATGCAAGAAAGTAAACAACAGTCGTCCCACACAGTTACAGGGAGTCCGTTTGCGCCACACAACCTCCTGTACGTGCGAGTTAAATAGCTGCCGATTAGATCGAGATAGTGACCTAAAGTGTTTCTTTGCAGACGAAAGTGTCTACTAAACGATAGATAAGAAATGACGTGATATAGTTATACCTTTTGGTGAGCCAGAAAACCCCATGAGCCGAGATGACTTGCATTCCAAGACACGGTGACAATGCGTGTTCAAACAGTCCCGGAACATCCGCAGTAAAACTTGATTTCCTAGAAGTTAAGCAAGTACCAGATGATAAATAAGAGAACGTACGGATAAAGCTCGCTGAATTCTGACGTTAATGACAATGTTGAACAACATTTGTTAATATCAGAATTCTGAATGTCATGTCCACTGGATAAGTTGCGGCTGGAGTAGTACGGTGGAGACAACACAATGATCAACAGATCATCGGTAGTTATCAGTAGTTTCTTCTGTTTATCGCTTGTCCATCTTCACCCTCTAGATACCCACCTCGAAGTTCCCCCAATTTAGTGAACTATATAAACAGAAAATATTGAAGATATGCCAGAGTAAGCCGACTACAATATATATATTCCATTTTCAGTTTATCGCCAATGTAGGAGCCTGGCTGTTTGCCAAGTATCACTTCACAGTCAGACCCGGAAATGGAAATTCTGAAAGCCAACTCGTCAGACTGCTCCCCAGCTCATACCAAACATAATGGTTGTATGTAGAATATACTTGCATTCTTTATCAAACATTGCTGATTCTGATCAATTCAGAGAAGGAAATCGCCAGCTTGATCCTGCAGACCTGGCCTGCAAAGAATGTCTGAGTTAGTAGTATGCCTTCACACTAGTAGCTGCTTCAACCTGATCCATTTGAGCTGTGAATAACGTCTCTGAGAGATGTTTCAACTTCATTCAGTTAACCTATGAATAACGCCTGCGTATGCAGTATGCGTTCACACTAGTAGCTGCTCTACCCGATTGACGTAAGTCATGATCAGCGGTTGAATATGCAGTACATGTTCTCACTAGTAGCCGCTCCTCCCGAACCACGTGTGCCGTGAACAATTTAGAGAACGAACACATACGGAAAGTGATGTGAAACCTTTATTTGAAGCGTTTGGGGTGCATGGTAATCATCATCTCTGATTCCATTGGTTGCCCTATTGATTGGAATATTTTTCTGCACCGCGATAGATACTTGGCGTTCTGACCATCATAGTGTAACTGGCTGAGAGGTATACCTCCCGGTGATCGGCAGGCAGCTTGATTTCATCTGTCTCCGTATACTGTTCCGCATAAACGCCACGCGACCTCAATCTAGTTTGAAACAATGCAGTAGAATGAATAGAATTTACTTCTCAAGATTCTCGATGGTATAGTGGGTCATGATACCCCTTTTTACGCCGCTACATGTACACCGAAGATAGAAACAACCATATGATAGCGTCATTTCCAACCATTATTAAGAGCAACGTTTCGTCGGCCAGTATCTACCTGAAATCTTGCAAGCAAAGAGAAACAGTATAAATATCGTATAGACCAATAAGCTGGAAGTGTTTTCATACACGTTTCACTATCAAATGTGTTAGTGTTCTTGTTGAAATGCAAAACCAACAATGTATGGTCGTATACTTCCATTTCGACCATATCTGCAAAATGCCGCAAAATGAAGCGTTCTCCCGACTATAGGAAGACGTACTTCATCTTGAAAATGGTAATAATCGTATTAATAGGCTTTTAAAAATGAGCTAACGCCAATAACGGGTTTTGTTTCGCGAAAATGGTTGAAAAAGATTTCATCGTCAAACCAATACTTTCGGGACTTAATCGATGTATTTCAATTTTTTCACTAACGCCGCTTATTTACAATTGCTGTATATTAGATACGTTTCCTGAAATACCTATTTTAAAATTTCCAAATATATTTAAATATCGAGGATTCGCGCCAAAAAGATCGTTTTGTCTTTTGAACTATTTTCAAGACGAATCCCGTGGAACAGTTTGTTGCCAAAGTGTGTTATAAGGTTGAAAGAAGACAGGGTTTTTGGGCGCTTGCTGAAGAATCGACGGACGTCCCAGATAGGACATGGTACTTGCTCAAAAACGATGGAATGTTGCAACTCTCGCGAATCGTCCAAGCAATACATGGTTTTGAGCGTCCGGACGCTGTAAAATGTCTCCTAGCGTTAGATGCTCTTGTGGGAGAACGAATTAGACGCAACCTTACGCGAATAACGGGAGAATGTGAAATTATGATGTGGATTTTGAGAAATAATGAAGCGTGATTTTCTGGCAATTCCCTCTACGTAAAGTAAATAGCTCGGTTAGTTGATAACACGTATATCACTAGCAAAACGTCGACTAACGACTTTTTGGCGTATGAATACTGCCGAGTTTTGATGTCAGTTTGCTATGATTAGCCGATATATGGGTTGAAAAGAATATTTGTTGCAGAAAGGTTGCTCGGTGGTCTAGTAGGGCGGGAAGAAACACGAATGGCAACGCGAGTTTTGTGCTTTCATGTGAGGCAACCTGGTTTGTGTTTTTCCTAACAGTTTCGGCATGCACAGCTTTTGCATGATGATCAATAATCGCACACAGCTGGTTAGCATCAACTGTGAAGTATGAACGTAGCAGGATGGTTGGGTTATTACAAACCATCGCATGTATATTCATAATTTTCTTGTTCACATGCAAGTCTTGAAAATAACTATGTAGAAGATCTATCCTGCAGGAGTTATTAATAAGCTTCAAACCCTAAACCAATATATTTAACAGAGAGACTGACAGCTTTAATCAATCCGAATGGTAAGCGAAATAATGTTTTGAAGTGCAGACATTTTTCCTCAGATGTTATTAGGTTCATTTTTAAGGATATCGTCCCCAGGTAGGCGGAGTTTGAAAATGGGCATGACGTTCGTTATTGTCAATAAAGTTCCCAAGTTTCGTTTAAACTGATGCATATTACTATTGGCTCTAACCTAATAC
Organism: Paragonimus skrjabini miyazakii; assembly: GCA_014338405.1. Lineage (NCBI taxonomy): Eukaryota > Metazoa > Platyhelminthes > Trematoda > Plagiorchiida > Troglotrematidae > Paragonimus > Paragonimus skrjabini miyazakii. Next base: position 11,710 of record JTDE01004717.1, on the reverse strand, counting down.
GAGAGATTGTTCCAAAGATAAGAATATTTCACTGGAATTTGAAAGTCGCAAAAGTAAACTCCTTGTTTCTGATGTTGTGCTTTGAGCTATGTGACAAGCGGATCACTAAAATGACGGTGGAGTTACTGCCATCAACTAGCTTATACATGTGTGCAGGATTAAGCTTGACACGCCGTAGCCAAAGAGGATAGGATACAATCGTCTGACAGCATTCTGTGTAGCCCAGAAAGGATGGATAGCCCAGTAAACGTTTTGTGGATGCACGTTGATGACTTTCCAGAGCTAGCCTATCAGACTTGCACAGGTGACTACATATGAATGTACAGTACTCGAATTGGGGTCGTATGCATAATCTACAAAGGTGTAGCTGAGCAGCAGGAGGGAAGAATGGGTGCTTAATTCAATCCATCGTCCGTCTGGTTTTAACAAACGGAAAGATAAATGTTCAGCGGAATTGAATGAGTTTAGGTAACATACCCGGGTCGCGGACTGAGATGGCAGTTGTTATACTGTGATCGTCCGGTTTTATGAAATCCTCTGGTGTATGATAGCCATATGCAATGATGTTGGATTTATTAGCTGGAAAGTTCATCAGCCAAGCCTAATACCAAGACTTCGAGGATATATCTGCCGGTATAATATCTAAGCAAGAATTGAGATTGCCAACGGAAAATGTGCAGACGAGTTTGATGTCCTGAGCGAACGGGAATGGTTCACCATGCATGTCCACTTCACCTATATCGTTTATATGAAAAAGAAAGAGCGGCGACCCCAGGACGCTTCCTTAAATCACCCCATTGGTGATTGGTCTGGGCGTTGAACTGTTATGTACTATTTTTACTGTTTGCGTGCGGTCTACGAGGTATGAAACAAACCAGCTGGGCAGTGGATCACGTATACTCAAAGATGTTAGTTTGATCAAAAGATCGAAGGCCCCTTGCATATCCAACCGTATAATAATGATAGCATCTCTGAAGTCAGCGGACTTTGTAACATGATTATGAAATTCCAGCCCGTACGTTATGCAAGAACGTTTGCTAAGGAACCCGTGGCGGGAGTGATTCATAGGGTTTTATGAGGATAGGAGTCCAATCATGCGACATTTTATTACCCTATCTAACACTCTTGAACAAACTGGGGTATGGTTAATGGGGCGGTAATTGTTAACGTCCTGTCGCCAGCCACTTTTATAGAGGCGATTAACTACGGGGTATTTTCACTGGGGAGGGAAAGAACCAGATATTAAGAAAAAAGCGCAAATATTAAGTAAAAGTAGAGGAGTCTCATTCCCTCCGTCTTTGAGAGCAACAGGGTCAAAACCATCGAGACCAGAAGGATAAGGGGTGTTGATAATAGCTAATTGGGAGAGTATGTCCACAGCAGCACCGGGCGAATGACTTAGGAATGTACTTATTTTTACAGAAAGAGGTGGAGGCGATATATTCTCTTTTGAAGGAAGCAGCAACATACGAGTTAAATAATTCACAAACTGTAACAGGATCATCAACGACAGTTTTGTCCTATAGGGTTACTACTGTAGGTCACTACTATTACCAATAATAATATTATATATTTCTCAACATATTTGTAAGAAACACGCATGGATGTGCGCGATCATTACAGATAATTACATGTGGTACAAAGCAATCCATGGTTACATAATAAAACAACCATAAAATATGTCAGAAAAAAGCGTAATTAAAAAACAGTTGCAGTTTACAAACGTTTGATGCACACACCAAAAACGAAGATAGTTCGCTTGTTCCACAGATCCAGTCGAAAAGATTAGATGTCACATTAAGTTAATTTTTGCAAGATTATATAGGAGACGATGTTTCAAATATTTCAAGTTCACATCGGGAAATACGTGCAAATGCATCTTCAAAGGATCTCGCCTTTCTTTGGCGTAACTGCAGTCGGAAAAATGTTGAACTAATTCAGTTTGGGCGAGGAAGGACGGCACGTTCCAAAATCTGGCAAAGGATTGAGCAGACTCCAGACCATGACCCCGTCGACTGCTTGATAACGTCAAAAAGTTGAAAATCTCACCAATCGCTTGGTCACTATGGGGTTCTTGATATCTAGTCATTGCGAAACTTTTCCTCGCATAACGGATGTTTGTGGTAGCAAGAGAAAGAACGCAATCTCACGTGTTAAGTGGGAAAATATGGACTGAAAACATGTACTATAAAGAATAAGGTATATGCAACATGTTGACAAAAACGTTACACGATATTAATAATTGTGTTTTTCCAGTAGAGTGTATAATATTGGCAAGTAGTTGTTATAGTATTCTGCAAAAATTGGGTAATCAGCAGCTGCTTCTAAAATGATTATCAATTGGTAATAAAACCTCCGTACGAAGTTTTGAAGTCAGTTTGTTTTATAGTGTCAATGTTTAAGTTAGAGTTTATTTTTCATAACCCACAACATTTACAAGTGGCCGATGAATAGAGTTTCGAGGCAAAGTGACAACACACGATGTGAATTGGGGTTCCAATGGGTTAATTATGTAGTTTTGACGTCAGTTTGCTTTATAGGGTCAATGTTTAAGCTAGAATATATATATCATATCACACAACAGTTAGTAACGGTTAATGGGGATGGTTTGAGGCAGGAGAGACAATGCACGATATGAATTGGGGTAATAATTAGATTATATGAGGTAGACGAGGGAGTATTTGTTTTCCCACAGTTTTCTGTAGAAAGCTTTTGTATGCCGGCCAAGTAAACCGTTAATGCCAACTACCAGTAATTATAGCCTGATGGTCTACCAGTGTGAACAGGTTATTACGAATCAGCATACATACAATATGTGGGAAGTTTTTATGTGAGATAATATCTTGTTTTTATCTTTTCTTTTTTGTTCTCAGTGAAACTCTATACAAGTTTCTTGTACTAAGTTTACTATAAACTTCAATTGTATATTGTCCAACATTCTGACCAATGCGTGCACAGTAACTCACATGAAATAATTGATGAGGTTTTGTGAGTACGCGATGAGTCAAATGCAAGATGGGGTGTGAGTAAACGGTGGATACGTGGTAGACAATTTCAGGAAAGCTGTTTTAGATGCGAGCCTGTTAGTAGCACGGTTACATACATTACATGCAGCTGATGCCTCAGTGTTCTCCGGACCACATTCAAAAAGATCAGCAGAAGATACACGAAGTTTGAAGATAGATATTATGTTTGATGATGTAAGAAATCTGTCCAGTTCTTTTTCAAAAGTCTGAATATTGTTACTGGCTTTGACTTCATTCAGAAGTCTATTCCAAATATAGGAATATTTCAGAATAAAGTGGTTGGCTCGTATCTCCTTCCGAGCTTGTATGGTTGACAAAGTAGAACCCTTATTTCTGAGACCATATGGGAGGTGTGCTGGAAATGAACGGCAGTGGGAAGCAGCGGGAAAGAGCCGAGCTGCAAACAAGGTATTGCACGTACCACTCAAGCAAAGTATAACAACTGGCAAATAGCCATTAGCACAGCTATAAATTGACGTGATAAGACAAATTCATTCGAGTTAATATTTAATTAGCGGTCAGAATACACAAAGGTTAACACCTGAGAGGGATAGGGTTGAGTCGTATTTTCACGTGGCTGAACTTCAGAAGTCGTGACAATGGGCCACAAAATCTGATCGCGACGAAAGTATGCAAGTAGAAGAACAGTTCCTCTCAGCTATGTTTTCCAGCCTGATTGGGTACTTGGTCAACAGAATTCAAACCCAAAGTACAGCAAATTTATAGCGCGACGTCAAATCCAAAGAACCACAGTGCGATGAAGGCCATTCTCCATGACTCCTACTTTTTGAGCTTCTCGAGTGTCCAACATTGGGGAACACATTTAGGCACTAGCCCTTCTTCATGGCTCACACCTTGCACTCAAAATGCGGACTAGCTGCTGAATGCACTCATCCTGCCTACATCATTCCTTCTTCCAAAAAGCGCAGACATCTGATATCTCGCCTCATTCCACCCGACTTCTTCAATGTAGCAGTTTGCACTAAACCGCTTTCGTCAGCATCTCAATTGACTATCCTACCTAGAGACCGTGAATAATATGACAATGCCAGCCAGTCTCGAACATACGATGGAGCAGGACCTAACGGTCTATCATTCAATGTTCTTTCCACTTTGACACAAACAGTACTTATGGTCTCGTAATCGGAGGTATGATTAGCATAAATCGACCCAAATTTGCGCCGTACTGACCACACAAATCGTTCTAACACACTTTTCCGATAGCCGGCATAGGGTGGACTATAATGCCGCTTGATATACTTACTCGGTAACTTGCTGTTGATAAAGTCATGATCTAAACTACTTTTCCATGACTGATCCTAATTGTGTAGTTGGATCCGTCGTCATAATAAACTTCGGTAGGGCGAACTTGTCTCCCGGGAAAACGCATCAAAACCCCAGAAAAGGAATCCCTACTTATAGAATGTGCCAACCCAAGGTGAACGGTTCTTTACTGGAGGCTGGTAGAGACAAACCCATATTTCTTTTCCATGCCCCCACTCTTCTTCACATTGACTGGGTCAAAATAGTCCAGACCATTTTTGGCAAGCGAGTGGCAGCTTGTTTCTTTTCACGCGGGCGGCAACAAAGCCATCGCTTGTTTGCCTACTGTGGCGTTTAGACGACGACAACGGAAGTCCGCTCCGATTACGCGTTCGAAAGTGGATGCAATCTGAGTAAACCAAAATCATCGTCTAATTAACGCAATGTGCTCCAAACATATGATGACGGTTGACAGTCGAGTCTGTCACATGATGACGCATGAGAACTGTTGGGCATTTGAGATAAAACTCCGCGTTAGCCAGCATCGACCATCTACCCAACCGCAGTACATCACCAATCACAGTGGTATTTAACTTACGAAGCAGACTTTCCACTGGCAACCGAGCTGTTTGTTCAGACTTCTGCGTACCCATCAATAAGGATAACTCATTTGAAAAGCCATCTCTGTGGACCAGACGGATGATGTCTTTCTCAGCAGACTGAATTTCATTCCATTTCAAGTGACCTCTATTAAATGTAGCACGAAAACTGTCGATGCTTTGTAGAAATCCAATGGCCGTGATCTGCACAGTCTGGCTATACTATTCGAAAGCTTAGTCCAATTAGAGAAACCGAGCATCCAAGGCAAAGATTTCGTCCGCTGTAATCATGTTTACCCGCGCCCATGGTCGGCTGGTCACTCCTCGTAGGTTTACTCAAGGTGTCGAATAGTTTAGGCCAAGCCACAGCCGGTGGTATTAGAAATTCAGGAGCTTGAAACCAGACTTCTGTGCCTCCGTGATTATGTACCCCACAAGAGGCGCTATGTGCTGGATATCCTTCAGACGTCACATATCGCCACTGATTGGGTGATGTCGAAATGTATACAGTGGTTATTAGATTGGCAGCAAACGTACTAAACCTAGTAGAGACACAGGCAACATAATGAAGTACGACCATATAGACCATCCAGAAATATACGCGTTTAAACACTGGTGATTAAAAGTTCGTGAACACAAATTGCCAGAACGGCGGCAACCAATTCTAGTCGGGGAGTAAGATTAGCGTTCAGTGGAGCTACTCTGCACTTGGCGAACGGCAACGATGAACACTGTTTCGTGTTTGTCATGCAGACGCATGCAGAAGCCACGGTGCCATAACCAACTTCGCATCACAAAATGTGTGTAGTTCCGCGCTCTGCGGATCGACAGTTTTACCAGGTCGAACACGGCGGGAAACATGCGAATCTCTTAGAATGCGTAGGCCACTGTGTCAGTCTCCCTGCTTACGGTGATTATCAACGTCAAAGGGTTTGTCCAAACCTAACTCTTCGTGAAACGGTGCTTGCAGTAAACGTTTCCCCGGCAGTAACCTTAACGCGGCAAACAGGCACGATAACAAGCCCCTTCAGGTAACTGGTTTTTCTGGCACTTAGAAGAAACCAGCTTCTGCATCCCATTAAGCACCTAGGATACGTACAAACGGTAAGGATTCAGCCCGAGCTTCACTCCAAGGACTCGCGCGCTCCAAGCGAGGGGTGATATTCAACGCTTTTCAACTAATCGAGACCCACTTATTCAAGTGAAAAACTTTTTTCAAAAGCAGACCACAAACTTGTTTAACGAACCGCTTGGCGACATCAACATCTCGCAGTGCCATGAGGCGGTCGCCCATTAGAAATTATCCTTCACTGCTCGCTTTTTCGCTTCGTCATAACGGTGACCGTAGTCGTCGGCTGTTTGTCGAAGGGAGGAGTTAGCGCAGAACGGGGAGCATATAACTCCAGAAGGATACGCTCTTATCTGATACTACAGTGGTTGCACATCCAACTTGCCATCCGCCCACGGAAGGAAGCGGAACACTCCGCGATCCTTCTTGGGAATTCACATTTGCATGAACAGTTCTAAACGTCTGCAGCAGCAACAATATGTTCTGCACGAAATCTAAGTAATACATCTACCTGCTTAGTGGTCATATCCGGCCCTTGATAAAGCCCATCGTTCAGCGAGTGAACTTGAAACCTTACTGCACGATCACGGAGAACTCGTAATTTGCCTGGTGCTTTAAGGTTTGCCACGGAATGAGGTGGTGGGCGCCACCGTCTGGGGTGATTTGACCCAAGCTGATATTAAGGAACCTCTCCTACTTAACTCTTGTCAATCTGAAGTCTTTTGACCGCGCTGTACTGCGAGTACAAGGTTTCGTCCCGTAGACGTCTTTTGCGCGGGCACGACAATCTTCTTGACGCCAATGCGTAGTTATTGCTCCAAAACATCGCCCCATCTTGCCATGTGGGAGGAACTTCATGGTGCCCGTCAGCTAGCTTCACTGAATTACGTACGACTGACAGGGCCGCGAGAACGTTCCATGACATGGTCGGTGCGGATGACGTGGCATCGCCGAACTCTCTAGTGTACGACTTGGTGATCATATTTGTCAAACTAGTTCCAACATAAGTGATGCAACTCAAAGAAACAACCCATTGCAGCTTTCTTTGAAGAAAGCCGCTGAGAACCCAACGAAGTAAGGATCTGACTGCGTAGGGTTGCTCGCGCTTTCCAAGTCTCTGCTTCATCACCCAGTGAGCATCGGGCACATCACGGCCGATAAGGATGGTCATTTCTGCATCATGAGTCTCATCAAAAAGAAGATCCCCCAGGTGTTACCATTTTTAGGCTTACTCTCTAATCGACGGGACAAGTCGTATGGGTAGGTCAGTCACAGAATAAGCATTGTTCATGTCGACCTTCTCTTGCCCATCCATGGAAACCATTCTTAGGCGGATATTTTTGCAATGCGTGGTGGTTAACCCAATCACAGTTTTGACTGAGCTTCTCAGGTACCGATACGCTCGGATAGATCCTCTTTCATTAGAGTGGTGTCTAAGCCAGGATCTAAGAGTGAATACGTTAACTTAAAAAACTGAACACCACTCGCACTTGATCGCACTCTTCACATTCAGATAGGCCTTTCGGCTAGCCCACTTTGAATGGAAGCACTAAGCTCGAGTTTTGCCCTCATTAGAGCCCATCAGTAGTGCATATCCTTGTCCTGATCAGAATTTGCACTCTGACACTCGTGCTTTTGAGACTAGCGTGTCAACCACAACGCCAGAAATCTTACAATAGCCATGGTGGAATAATCAAATCCAAACGCTCATCCACAACCTTGTATGAATAGTGTTCAGCTTACCTGATCCTACCGAAGGGAGGATGAACAGAATCACTCTGTTCTATTCAGTCGATAATCCCATGATCAGCACTTCCCAGTTAGGCCGAAGTTACTATCTTCATGGCACCAACTGAGCATGGTTTGAATCGGTAGCAGGAATACGTTAACACATAACCATGTATCGAGTCAAGTTTCACTGGTATTATATATCCTACCTTATAACTCACATATATACTTTCTACATTTTGTATATATGCCTATTCGTAATAACCTGTTCACCTTGGTAATCACTTAGACTATAATTAATGGTAGCCAGTAATGACGGCTAACTTGGCCGGCATACAAAAACTCTCCACAGAAAACTGTGGGAAAAAATACTCCCTCGTTTGCCTTACATAATTTTATTATAACCTCAATTCACATGATGCGTTTTCTCCCCTGCCTCAAATTCTCCCTAATAACCATTATTAACTGTAACGTGCTATGAACTACATATTCTACCTTAAACATTGACCCTATAAAACAAA
>JTDE01004716.1:54969-67087 GCA_014338405.1 Paragonimus skrjabini miyazakii | reverse complement strand
AGCTCGAATGACGATTTTTTCGTTGTTCCTTGAGGCGAACAGCGGTGGGCTAACAGAATCAGTGGTAGTGTCTCCTCCCAGCTCCCTTCTTTCGCCGATAACCATCCCTTGATTGTGCTATTGTTTCGTTCCGTCAGTTCATACGATTGAGGATGGTGTGGCGTTGTGCGAATTTTCCTGATTTCCAAACGCTCCAAGCAGTTCCGAAAATCTTCACTTTCGAAGAAGGGACCTTGATCAGTCAACATGTTTCGCGGTATCCCATGATCTGCCACGATGTGTTTCATCACAGCCCTGCACACAGTGTTTGCACGCTGATCGAGTATAGCGGCTGTTTCAACCCATCTTGTGAAATGTTCAGTCATGACTATGATGTATTAATTTCCGGAAGTGGTTACTGGGGCGGGACCCATCACGTCCAGCGATCATAATTTCCCAATCTCACTGACCGGAATTGGTTGTGTGGGATACTGAAACTCTTCAACCGCCGACATTGCTGGCACGCCAGTACATAATTGTTAACGTCCTTCTTCATTCCCGGCCAGTATGCCCTTTGCCTCAACATTTCATAAGTTCGATGACATTCCGTATGAGCCAACTGATGACATTCCTTCACAACTGTCTCTCTCAACCCCGTCGGTATAACAGGCACGCTTATTCCATCTCGCAGTCGGCGCATTAAAATTCCCGCACTATTCAACCGCTATTCCGACCAGTGCGTTCTGAAGGATGTCACCTCCGGAAGTTCCTCGTTCTCTGGTTGTTGTTCTCCCGATAGAAGTTGATCAATCACCATTCTGATTGTCGTGTCCGTTTTCTGCGCTGTCTGTAACTTCCCGGGGTCGTTCTCCAGTTCAATACTGTTGACACCAATCACGTCCTTCTGGACTTCAACCATGTGCTGCGTCCGGGAAAACAGATCGGAAACATAGTTCTCTTTTCCAGCTACACGGCAAATTGTGAAGTCGTACTCCTGTAATCGTAACGCCCAACGAGCCAGCTTTCCTCGGGGATCCTTCGCCGATCTAATTCACTCCAACGGCTTGTGGTCAGTTTCCACATGGAAACGTCGACCGAGCAAGTACATCCTTCATTTTTCCAACACCCATACAATCGCCAAACACTCCTTCTCTGTTGTTGAGTAGTTTCGTTCAGCAGGAATTGAAATTAGACTGGCATATTCCACAATACCGCCCTCCTGCTTCGGTACAGCTCCGAGTCCCACATCGCTCGCCTCTGTCGCAACAACGAAGTTCTGTCCAGTCACTGGCAATTTCAGGTTCAGCTGTCCTCCCTTCATCAATTGTTGGATTTCGACGAAGGCTTGATTGGCCTTTTCAATCCACTGAAATCAACAATTCCTCATGAGGATTTTGTACAATGGGATGGCTAGTTCATTGAGGTTTTTGATTAAGCTGCTATAGAACCCAACGCGACCGAGAAACTGTTGCTACGTCCTCTTCGATGTTGGCAACGGAATGGCCTCGATCGTAAGCAGTTTCTCGGGAAGTAGTTGAACTTCACCCTGACCGACCAAGTGATCGAGTAGTACTACCGTTTATTTCGCCAGGTGACACTTTGAACTGTTTATTCGTAGGCCAGCTAGTTTAATCTTTTGCAACACAGCTGAAACTTCTCCGGTATGTTTCGTCTTATTCGCGCTGTAGATGACAATATCGTCTCCGTAGACAACAGTATTGTTTATTCCTTAGAGCACCTTCAACATCAGTCGTCCGAAAGTGAAAGGGGCGACTGACAGTCCAAACGGCACACATTTGATGCGGTATTGCTTTTCTCCCACTGTGAACGCCGTTTTATCTCGGTCCGATTGCTTGATTGGAACATGCCAATATCCAGATCGCAGGTCTAGCACTATAAATATCTTGGCGTTCTGTAGCTTGTCGAATATCTGTACCACGGCTGGCACTGCTACCAATTTATTGCCTGTAATCTCGTTGAGTCTTCTGAATTCGACACAAAATCGAAATGTCCCATTGGACTTCCTCATCAACAGAACAGGAGAAAGGAACGGGCTATCAGCCTCCTCAATGAGTTCCTCCTTCAGCATGCCTTTCACTTGTCGCTCGATTTCCGGCTGCAGGTGAACCGGAGTTCTTCTGAGCCCAAATGGTCGGAATTGGTCTGGCTTGATGAAAATTTCATTTCTAATTCAGTCACAGTAGCCATATGGATGTTGACCCGTGGTGAACAACTTTCGGAATTTGCGTATCACTTCACTCAACAACCGATTGTCACCGACTGGTATTGCTCCGGATACGTTCGTTTCAAGTTGTCCAAGCTGGGGGTTATGTTTTATCACTAATGAAGCTACTCCATATTTCGTTACGAGTCTATCATGCTTCAAATCAATCACAGACTCAGTGTGGTCAGGAACATTTGGTCCCAGTATAGTCTGGCGCGTGTCGGGGGGAAATGACGAACGATTGTTTGACTACGTGACCATCGATTCCGACATCATACTCCGCCACGCTCGTAACTTTGAGTGTAAACCCACTGACTGTTCAAACGACCATCGCACACGGCTGAACGGTTTCTTTCGGACTCGGTCCACTCAATGAAATGGCAGCCCCAGTGTCAATCAAACAACAATCCGAGCTACCATTGATTTCTATCCGAGCATGAACTGCCGTCTTATCAACCGTCCCTGTTATCGGATCACCCTTCCCAGACAAAAAACAATCATTGAAACGTTTATTCACATAAGGCATTTTCTCGCCGCGCGGGCAAAATCTTCGCTAGTGTCCATGTCTTCCGCATCTGTAACAGAATTCGCCACGGTTCTGCTCCCTCCTCACTTTCAAAGCGGTCACTTCTTGTGTCAACATTTCCGCTGCGGTTCCCAGGTCATTCAGTTCACTAAGTTTACTTGTCTTCAACTCGCTGACTGCCGGGGAGCTTTCTGTCAATAATTGTCGAGCCGCATCAGCCAGCTGTTCCAACGTCATCGGATGTGCGATGAGAGCCACCCTTAGCTTAGCCCGCGCTGTTGGTGGCATAGCTTCCAAGAACTGATCTGTCAGCACACGTTGTTCCGAACCCTGGTCTAACTGTGGCAAGGCTCTTGACAACGCTGCCCGCAGTGACACGGCATACACAAGAGCGTCGCCTCCTGGTTCAAATAGGGCGCACGTGAACTACCGCATTACCCCCTGGCAGTCGGCGAGGCCACCGAACCTGGCGATTAGCGCCTCCTTCGCGGCGGCCCACTCCAGCTTTGCGGGGCCCCTTCGCGCCGCATCCAGTTCCGTCTTCGCCCTGCACTGGAGCACCATCTGCAGGGTCGCCAGCTTTGCCCGGCCTGTCTAGGTTCCGACCATCTCCGCCATGTCCTCGAAGTTCACAGGGTAGCTCCGGACGTCCCCATTCTCGAACGGCTGCAGCCACGGGCTCTTCATCCTTCAATCCTGGTCTAGGCACCAATTGTTGTGAACCAGGAACGCAGATGACAAAATGGTTGTTTATTTGAGAAAACAACCCATGGGTTGGGCTTTAAAACAGAACCACAAACAAAACGACACATTTCCACACGTTACTCAACCCCAGATCGTCTCGTTAGCCACAAACGTCAATGCTCAGTTCATGTACGCAGCAAGGACCATTTTGGGTGATGCTGCGATCCGATGTTTCTTCCTGCATTTTTCCTGCGGCTTGTTTGATGTAAAAATATATGCTCTGGTCCCACTACTGAATAGCAGGTCTTGATTACAAAACACCATCACATAAGCCTAATCGTCTTTATGTTGATCTTATTGATCATTTATCCGACCTTGGACCAACTGGTGTTAACAACGTTGGTCAGTTAAAGACTAAGTTCACTAGATATAGCTTATGGGTTTATCACGACTGCGGTTCACAGCCAGTGTCTTATTATGAGGCAACATCTGCTATCGTCAAGAGAACTTAATTCAAAATCCGTAGTAGTACTCAAGCCGAATAAAAACTTTGGAGTCATCAGTATAGATGAGTATGTGCAGAAGATATTGTTAATATTGAGTGATCAAACAAAGTTTCGGCAAATAGAGTGAGTAGATAATGTTACCGAAATAGAAGACCGTATAGGAGGACGCCTTCAGCTGCCCTTACAGTTGCGAATTGTTTATAAGGTAGCGTATAAACCACGTAGATCGCCAACACCCCACATTTTTCATTTGCCGAAGACGGGTAAGGCTGGGATGCCTATTAGGCTATTTCTTTCAATGAAAAACCCCGCTTACCATCAATTGGCACGCTGGGTAATCGCTAGTCGAACTCCACTAAAATGAAAATCTCGGACATATTCCAATAAAGACTTTTTCGAATTGATCAGTTACTCGGACAACATGAATCTTTCACACGAACTTATGTGATATGTAGACGTTCAGTCTCTCTGATGAAACGATTGACTGTATTTGTGAGCTAGTCGAAGTTGAAGTGAATCTTATCACGTTGCCAATTTCGACCGATATATTGAAGGAACCCTTGTTGTTCTGTACTGAGAATGTCAGTTTTCGTTTTCTCGAGCAGTCCTACCGTCAAATAGACGGAGTAGCCATGGGAAGTCGACTAAGTCACATCTTAGTAGATTTTTTCACAGTAAAAACTGAGTAACAGCTAGCTACGGAGATAGAAAACTTGTCATATTACAAACCTTACGTTGATGACACATTAATATTCGGTCGACCTAAACAAGTGGTAGATAACCTGATGTGACGCTCAAGTTGTTGTCATCCTAAGCTGAATGTTAACTGTGAATTTGAGTCCAACAACCGTTTACCATTTCTTGACATACTCTGGCTCGAACAGAACAACTGACTATGGGAAATCCACATGGTTTGGGCAGTACTTGAACTTCAGCAGTTTCACACCGATCCAACATTAGCCAACACTAGTAAATACTCTGTCTACATGAGCAAGACGAATCTGTGCACATAACAATCTTGCGGAAGAACTAGACTTGATCACCTCTGTCTTACAGTCAGATGGATACCCTCAGAAGTTTTATTCGTAGATGCAGTAAACAAAAGTCCTACCCAAAGAAGTGGTTGCTGTGAAAAAAGGAGGATCTACGTGGAGCTGCCCTTCAAGGGTCATCATATTATGCATCAAACAACGTGGCGATTGAAAAATTCACTCAAGCTACCGGTGTCATCAGTCATAGGAGATCAGCCTATCGGTGTTGTCTCACATTGTGTTTGTCAATTCATATGTGGTTGCGGAGAAAATCACATGGGAAAATCAGACGAACATCTGCTTAGGTGCATAAGTCTATTACCGGAGAACGGTAATATTGTTGAACACGTCAACAGCCAGTTTTCTTAGTCGCTAGACAAGTCATGATCACTGGTTAGGCTATTGATCCTACTTGTACATTCAGAATCCTGCTGACATTCCTATCCAAAATTCTTGTGATTTGTTGAAGCGGTCGCAATTAGTAGACTAAAGCCGGCTCCCTGGGTTCAGAAAAAACTGCTACTAAACTTGACCTTTTCCTAGACTTAATGACTTATCCTAACCAGCGGATTGATTATCCACCACTCATGTTGTTCGCCATAAAAATCTCGTCCATGGTTTTGTAAACGTGGTACTGACCAGTCAATGCAAAATCCTTACATCTACCAGTTTTCGTGTTCTAACTGTTGTGTTCAGACGCCATGTATGTTGAAAACGTGCGATGGCTTACATTCCATGCGCAAGCACAATGTTAGGGTGAGTAGGGTCGCATAGAAGCATTCCTCCCTGTCACCCACCTCAAATTTCATTGTGCAGCGTCCCGTAAACTCATTTTCTTCCAAGAATTCGGAACTAGAGAAGCTCTTTGGGGTCATATCCAATGTGCTGATGGTCTTAAAACACCACCCACGTACCCATTCTCAAAGTTCTTTCTCCAACAGAAGCGATAGCTAATTTTCCAAGAAGTGAGAATTTTCTATCACACTCTCAATCTGAGAAAACTGAAAGTGACACCGACATTACAGGTTATAAAAATCAAGCGCTGTATAGGGTCGCTGACGTACGTTGAAACAGTACTGTTTTGCCCACGGCTACACATAATGTTCTTCAAAGCAACTGAGCAAAATAAACTAAGTCCAACAGTATCGTCATCCACAATCCACTCCTCAGACTCCCATGCTATTCCTCGCATCACTTTTTTCTCTCTTCTCACAAAAACATAATGGGAAATGACCTTAAAATGCACATATACGAACTGCCTGCTTCTGCCTAATTACTAGTCTTAAATCAGACAGGTGGTTCATGGCACTCAACTCTTAAATTTTGTTTCCACGGATACCTAGCCTAAAGGTGACATAAGTGAGAATGAACTGAGTGTCTACAGGTGTACCTCATTTAAAACATATGGGGGTGGAAATTTGCAAACGCACTAGGTTCACATATGAGCATATTCTGTTGGGATCCCGCGTGAACAGAAATTTATTATTTATATGTATCTACTGGAAAATAGTGAGTGGTCACCCTTTCTTCTTTGACTGCCAGAAGGTGAGACTTTTCGTAGTCATCAAGTAGTTAGCGAATTATTCGGGAAGTACTATTCGATTGTTTGCAATATGACCGTTGATCTAACATACTCCCCTATCTTTGCGAAGAACTCAGTGACCAATCGTTATTGTTGAATTTTCTGTACTAGACTTTGAAGTCCATTTATGCTGGATTAATTCGAGACTAGGTTTACCTTGGGATCTTAAACGGGGCAGCTGATAGCCCGACACAGCCTCTTCAAACATATATTCGGGACTGAGATTCGTCCTAGTGATTAGAAAGAAATCACGATCACGCCTATCCTCAAGGCTGATTGTTGTAACCTGCGTATGCGGCCTACGAGCGCGTAAACAGACAACAGAATAACGGTTAGTGAAACGGTAGATAACGGAATGACGTTCAACTGTCCTGAACGACTGACTATGAAATATGCACGATTAATACGTATCTTCCCGGCCAACCCAACCACTTGAGGCTAACGAACAAACACAGAGAAAAGACTGGCCTCCGGACAGAGCTACTTTATGTCGCTCAATCCGAAGACAACATGGTCACAAACCCGTTCGTAATTATAGGATCTGCGACTAGCAATCAGCAAGGTCAAAGGGCATGGAGCAGACAAAAATCTAGGTGTGTAGTCGAGATGACAACAACAGTTGTCACGAGGGCGTAGGTCGATTGTGAAGACCGGAGCCGCGCACGACCACGGCAAAGGTAAAGGTCACTCACAAGTGAACTTTGTCGCTTGTGATCACACAATGTTTTCGGGAACTGGCAACTTTTCCGGCACTGATAATCAGTACTCTCCTGCTAGCTGTCGTTTAATCAACCTTACCAATATCCTATGCAAAATAGTGAAACGCTTGTCAGAGAGTGTCATCCTCAAATACTTCTTAGGGTATGGGCATGTTTCTTCTGTTCATCATGTCTTCCTTCCTGGCATAAACATTGTGTTTATTTTCACGAACAGCTTGACAGAGGCCAAAGGCAGTGGTCTCACTTCAGGTGTTATATTCTTCGTTTTTGCCAAGGCTTTCGATCTTGTCCCTCGTGGCTCTCTCATTCACTAGGTGAAAACCTGTGACATCTAGGAAAGATAATTTGCAGGACCACATCCTTCCTTGATGAAAGAGCGTTTAGAGTGTTTAAACCGAATCAGTTTCGTCAAGTGTCACTGCATGCTTCTCGTTTATTTTTTTATTGACATCAACGGGTTTACGGACAACGATTTCAATAACGCTCTTCTTCAGACTGGCGATTAAAATAAACACAATTCTAATGATCAAAGTACACTGAAGGTTGTTATTGATGCACTTAATCGCTGACTAGACGATTGGACTCTCCCTCTTAGTGAAAGTAAACGTGCACACATGTCATTCGGTGAAGACGTTGACAAGGCCTTTGTGGCTCAAGTGGACTCTATATAATAGACATCACGAAACTCGATCTGCAGACAAGCCTAAGCATTTGAATGTCTTCCCATTTATATTTCAAGTATCGTCATCAGATGGCTGTAATCGAAGAGTTTATCACCTTTGGGAGGCCACAAATGACCTCTTACCGCACAGACGAAAACGCGTTTCAAACTCTTCAGAAGATTATATAAGATCGCCCCTTGAGTATGCCAATTAAGTTGTGTATACTGACCTGAAGAAAGACATACTGGCTGTTGAGTATGTTCAGCGTGCGGCTATCAAAATGATCACGAGCCTAACAAGCATTGCTTACGAGCCTTGATTTGAAATGTTTGATCTGTATCCGCTTGAAGTTTGATGACTGCGCTGTGACCCAGTTTTCGCAGAATACATCAATGTAGATCACGTAAAAAGGTTTATCATCATGATGATTGACAACGCTCGACAGTTGTACGGTAGGACGCTTCATAAGCAAGCAACGTCATTTATGGTCACTAATCTTTGGAACACCATCTATGTTTTGGCCGACGGATATACTTAACACTCTAAATGAAAGGCAGACGACCTGATGTTTAAGATAAAAAGAGAGAGGAGCCTAGTGGTCAAGTGGAAATGTCGTCAGCTCGTTTAATCTTCGACCGAAATCGACTGACTAGCCAGTAATACGGGTCGATCGGTATAGATCATAAAAGTGAAGACCA
Source organism: Paragonimus skrjabini miyazakii (assembly GCA_014338405.1). Classification (NCBI taxonomy): domain Eukaryota; kingdom Metazoa; phylum Platyhelminthes; class Trematoda; order Plagiorchiida; family Troglotrematidae; genus Paragonimus; species Paragonimus skrjabini miyazakii. The sequence goes on along the minus strand of JTDE01004716.1, from coordinate 58,476 downwards.
TAGAAACTTCTCACTGAAAACCCAAAGATGGAGTATGCATCAGCTAACGGAGAACATTCGTGATAGACAACAACGAATGAGTCTTCCGTTTCCTAAGTCACGTTGTTCAAATTCAAGCTTGTCACTCTGACTTGTGTCATCTATGTTTTAACCGAAACAACAATTATAAATTCCGCATTTTCCCGACGATGATGATGATGATGCCACTCAACAAAGTATTGTTGATCATACAAACACGAATTTTAAGTGTTTTCAACTCAGGACCCGGTGGTTCGCATAAAATTACGATCATGATGAAGTTTCACGAGTCTGTTCGCTGAGTGATCGTGAATTTCGTAAACGGCTGATTTTAAGTTTAACAACGAACAAGCTCAAATGACCTTGAGATGTCGAACGATGCCCTAGACGGAGTATGTGGTAAATAACCGGAGAAACTGTCTCGGAATACTTGTGGATTTGAGACGAAAACACAAACGTCAGTGTATTTACCAGTATTTCTACGCTTAGTGAATTGTATTTGTCACGAAACAGAGTATCCTGGCCTTATTAGTTGCATGCAAATAGAAACATGGTTCTTACTTTTGAGTGGAAATATATTTCCAAAATCTTCTAGTTCAATGTCCCCGTGCTTCGCAAGCTAGGAGACATTGCCACTTACCATCCCAAGCACATATTTTCCATCCATTCTACGGGATCTGAATCAACTGCACGCCAAAATGGTGGAGTTACAACCAAACCAATATAATAGAACCAACTGCGGTGCTACGTATATTTTCAGAGAGCTATGCACTGGCTGAGTGTGATGCATTCACATCGTCTTAATCACAGCCAGGTAAGAACCAGTTAAAAGAGATCTTAATTCCCATAATCACACGGCTGATGCACCCTCCTGTCTTCGATTTCCGCCTAGCTTCCACTTTCGTCCTCCCCAATTGCAGGTGTCGCCACTGTGGGATGTGCTAATGAACACAATCCTGGGGAGATCAGTCAAGTTCACTTCAAGCATCGGTCGCTGATTGAAACTGAGGTGGCGATTGTATTGGTTGGGTCAAGACCAGGGAAGATTGTTCAGCTGTTTGTGGTAGTCGACCGAACAGTCGATGGATTTACTCTGAATGTTAATGGCCAGGCAAAATGTGGTGTCCGAATCGATGACCAAGTAGTCAAACAGTCTTTTTTCATTTCCCCGACCATAATGGGAGCGGATTATCTTGACCGTGTTGAACCTAGGATTGGTTCGAAACATTGAGGTTTTTCTTATGAGAAAACGCAAATCACAGCTCGGACAAATTGAAGTGAACGAATCTAGAGCAATACCGACCTGTGAAAACCAGTTGGTGAATGAAGTGATACGCAGACTCTGAGAATTGTAAACCACGGATCAGGACCCGTACAGTTATTGGGACCGCGTCGGATAAAAAGCCTCCATCGAACGAAAGCTATTTCGGTCATTCGGCACCAGAAGGACTCCAGCACACCTACAGCCGGAATGTAAGCGATAAGTGAAGGACACGCTGAAAGAGGAAATCAATGAGGAAGCTGATAGCCCGTTCGATACTCTCGTCCTGTTGATGAGGAAGCCTAATAGGATATTTCGATTTTGTGTCGAATTCAAGCGGGTCAACGGGATTACAGCCAAATTTGTGGCCGTCTCAGAGATGGTTGAGCTTTTTGATGTGCTACAGAACGTCAACATATTCACGGTGTTGGACTTGCGATCCGAATATTGGCAGGTTCCAATCAAGCAATCGGACTGAGATAAAACAGCTTTCACAATGAAAGAAAAGCAATATCGCTCCAAGTGTATGCCGTCCAGACTGCCAGGTGTGCGTGTCACGTTCAGACGACTGATATTCAAGGGCTGGACGGATTTCACACCACTGTTGTTTATGGGAACGATATAGTCATCAATAGCGTGAATGGAACCGAACATACGGTATTCGTTTCAGCCGGGCTGCAGAAGATTGAACAAGCCGGCCTACGGATCAATAGTCCAAAGTCGCAACTGGCAAATATGTTTGAGCGCTCACGTATGGCAACTCGGTCGCACCCAATTTGAGACCAGTGGCGCAGTGGTAAACACGGTTGACTCTTTTACTACTCAGTAGTAATCCGCTATATGAGCTGTTTCCACTGGCTACCATCGATGGGTGAAACTATGAAACGGAAGTTACATCCTTCTACCGTACTGCTGTTGGATTGGTCTGTTGGAACTCATTACTTAATTTCACATCTCTACTACAAGCTTTGTGATTGTTGCATGAAGTAGTCCTTATTCACGTTCGTAAGCAGTGGTCACGTCATCTGTGCATAACACCGGTGTGATATAACATAACTATAGATTTTGTTCAAGCACTATAAAAAATTTTATTTAGGTATACTGTTCTAGCTAACTTAGATCCACAAGATTCTGTAGCAACGGTGCAATGCATTTAGCCTCTCAGTCTGCATAAATTCTGCAGTGAATATACGAGCAAGTCTCCATAGAAGTTGACTTATCAACTACGTTGACGATTTAACTGCATTTGAGGAGAAGTAACTTTACCGATTCGGAAATTTCTACTGTTCCATAAACCAACAGGCAGAAATCTAATGATTCAGCTATGGGTTCACACTACTTGCACCGTCCTTTCAGCTGAGACGTTCTGTCATTGCATTCATTATCCACTGATCAGTTCTAACAAAAACGAAACTCCAGTACAGTGATAACTGATATTACACCTAAATGCCAGTCAGTACACTTCGCCATGGTTAATTTGGCAGATTCATTGCAAAAGTTGTGAAAAACGCTAGTCCCGAGCATTGATTCATCGCACCAGTGACGTCCCACATTTACAACACCACTGGAAGGATAACTTGAATCAGTGGTGTTTAAACAAAACCGCTGTTGTCCAATGACCGAAGGCGTAGTACGCAATCGGCCTAACCAAGACGTGTGAAAGCAAACCGGTGTCATTTCTTGTCAAACACTTTCATTTCTGGCGGGATGTTAAGGCGAAAACTTTGACCTCACTCTACCAGCTTTGCAACAGTAGGGCCGAACGTTTTGACGTTGTCGTCACACAGGACACGTGAAATGTAATGAATATGCATCTGTGTTAGCTGTTGAAATATTTTGTGGGTATATACAGCATGACTAAATGTTGACTTCCTCTTACATCTAACTTGTTCATACCTTTAAAAGTCGTTTCTATTCTATTTTACTATTAGCATGTTAGCTACTGAACTGTTTACAGCCAACAACCGGGAATGAGATATTCCAGTACAGGAATCTTTAATAAAGAAGACATACACCACACAAATATTGCCAGTTTCCGGTCTTCATGCAACTCAACCCAAATTTGACTGAACAGGTTACTCTAATGTCCTCTCACCCATTCTGTGTGTCCGTAATAAAGCCAACGGAATAATGAGCCTGTTAACTCCAATCGATGACCCCTCGACTAGGACTTCTCTCCAAGTTGAAATCACAGAAATCATTGACTTGTTGAGCGGTATTTGATTACT
>JTDE01004715.1:42094-59618 GCA_014338405.1 Paragonimus skrjabini miyazakii | reverse complement strand
TAACTGCTTTTCGTCTGACTGCTCCCCTTTGGCCTGTCTGACATGGTTGCACCTGGAAGGACCGGAGTCCTAGTCAGCATAGCCCGCCGGATCAAAACAGTACACAAGCCCGACCACCTCGCCAAGGTGTGTCCATGATATAGAAGTGCCGCTGGTAGTCCAACAGTTGATGGACAACTACCGTCGACTAACAAACAAATGTTGTATTATTTTCAATATGACCTCTTGTAACAAAAACTAATATTCTGCGGTTGAGCCAAATCGAACAACAAGTAGTACAGGAAAAACCATTATCATTATGCAAGCCAAATGCAAGCCAAGTCACGGTGCCGATGGCCAGGCATTATAACAAGCAGCCATTTTGCAGAAAAATATTGGATGTTTTTAAAAACCTAAACCATAGATAGTCAATGGGTTACAAATCGAACGTAGATCAGCCAAAAAGACTGGCTATATAACCGTTACACACAAATTCAGAAAAGCAGTGCATCAAATTACCATAGAATGTATAGAAAAACGTTAAATATATCGAATGCTTGTGGAGTCAACAAACAATTAAAACAGGTTTCTCTGACAGCGCAAGTAGGCATCTGGCATCAAGTATATGCTGAATCATCCCATTAACAGTCATAGCATAAAGACTAACGATCGTTTCTTGGTTACTGGTTGCTGAACAAGATGAGTATTTTAAAAAATGGACTGAAACTAAATATATAACACCTCAAATACGTTGAAAATTACCATCTAATTTGGCCAAGTTCTCCTGTTTCTTCATAAAAATCATGTAGACCTCACGGCCATTTGAACGTCGAGCGACTAGCCAAATATGTGGATCCATGCGGACAGTGATTTCTTCATGCCATGATGAAGGTCTGCACAAGCACAGAAGAGTAACAAAGGATCAAAGAGACGAATAACAAAAATGAGGTCCATGCAGCTAGTTGAGAAGAGGGCAAACAAATAAGACTTGTGATTCGATTCCGCAATCCCATCAAGTTGGAGAGTTTACAAGACAGTTCGTGAAACCATTGAAAGTAGTCAATAGAAAAGAAGAATGATGTACAAGGAGACCAATCAATACAATCAAGCTAGATCGAGGCTGAATGATGATACCAATTGATTGACACATGTGATCACTGGATTACAATAACTGTTGGAATCTGTCAAAATAACACCAGAATGCCAGATAAGTCTAACAGACTTGATTATGATGTCATCCAGTTTTGCATTGCCTCATCGGTTTGTTAATAACTAGCTGAACGAATGGGCATGAAAATATACAGTACTGTAATGGCATATACCACAAACGCTGAGCAGCCAAAAAAGACCGAACTTGGGCGACTAAATGGTGCACCTGAATTTGAGTACGCGACCCAAAACTGCGTCTCGAAGTTCACCAAGCTTATACGCCTAAATTGACTCTGTTTAAGCGCTAACTGACCAAACCATTTAACCCGTTCCAGACTGTTACGTCTCTGTTATTGGCACGATAGGACGGATGTATCCAGCTAAACTAGTGGCTTTATGATAACCTACAGGTATTCGTGAAACGAATAAGAGGAGCTTATGCCAATTAGTTTCCGATGGGAAATTTCACTTGCAAAACTCAAGGTTATGAATGTTAGACAACCTACCTGTAAAGCCTTTGCCGGACCTTTGGTAAGTCGAACACGCAGTTCGTCGCACAAATTTATAGTGAGCATTTAATGATTAAGTCCGCTCATCCACAATACAAATTTACTCTTTAGAAAGGGTGACTATACCGTGGTCCTTTTTCCTAGAAAGACTACTAATGAGAACGATCAAAAAAGCTCTTTTAGTGGAGTTACCTCTTTTGGAACACCAACCCAGCTCATGCCTCGACAGTACAAAAGGAGAAAACAAGAAATACATTCCACTATCTTGAAAGAAGTTTACTACGACCACCTGCACCTCTTGCACAGTTAAGTCAAGCGTCAAATTGAACACACGAAGCATAGTAGCAACAAGCAACTTTGACGATATAATAACTACGTGAAACGCTTGATTGCTAACATCAGATAACACTTCCTAAAAAAAGAAAACAACTGAAAACCAATTCACTCAAAACACCAATTCACTCAAAACGACTTCAACAACCAAGAGTTGAGGAGTTGATTATATCAGCTTCATCACTAGGGCTGAGCCTCATCAGTGAAAAGAGCGGGAGTAAATGCCTCTTGCAGACGTTAGGGGATTTGGGAAATAGCACAGAAAGTTAATGTTTAACAGATGAACGAGGAAGGATACAGAACGAAGAAGCATCACACGCACATATTGCACATCGTAGGTTGCAATGCGTCATTAAGCAGTCTGATAAAGGAACCGCTAGACCAGAAGATATCACATTCTGATAGGCGTTGGGGGCCTGTAACTAAGTTGTTTCAGCCGCGTTCTACAGAAACGCAAAACGAAAACTTGACAGATATTCCATATGGATTTGCAGTCCTTTAAGCACTCACGTCAACAACAGCTGAGAGCTATGTGGTCAATCAAAGCCCAATATCATCTTCTTGATAAGAGTTGTCATATGGCGCACTGACGCCACAGACTGTTATCCAAACAAAGCGGTACCAGATGTGCACTACTGTCAAATCGACTGCCGCGTGAGTTCTAGCTACCTAATTCACACGTGTCAGCATTCATCTCGCTTATTAGAGCAATAAGACCTACAAGTAGTGCTATGCTTGTCGGATCTGTAGTAGACAGAAAGCTGATGAGCTGACGACGGAATTATCTATGTAAGAATTGCAAATATGTATGACACCAGCCATTTAGCTGTAAAACGGAAAACATTCGGACGGAAAAATGGCAAGTTCTAATCCAAACATTATGATCACGCAATCGACACGTAGCCAAGTAATCATTACTCTACATTATTATACAATCTGGAAAATTAAAGAAACACCTACCGCAACTGCAACTCGGAACGCAAACTGATCATCACGTCCAGAAGCAACTTAGCCCCGTGGACTTGGCGTCTTCCGGAACCGGTATACACATGTAGTGTTGTCAGCACTGCATAAGTACAAGGGTTCCAATAGAGGAAGCGCGACCGACCCAATGCAGAAAAGGACGCAACATCCTCCTCAGTCAGTTCTTCTAAAGCCGGAGTGATACCCTCTTCTTGTGTGACCGAAGTGTTCAAGGCAGACAAGGAAATCACGCTTGGAGTGATGCTTGAGTCTAACATTTGCACTGGAAAGACGCTGGTGAGAAATTGGGAAAGTGAGATCATGTAATCAATCGGTGGAGCTGAAACATGACAAACGGACATAGATATAAAAGTAAACGTTCGATTGCAGCAACGACGATAAGCTTTCACCGGGTGGTCGACTACTGACGGTATCGTGTATTAAGGAATATGCAATAGTAATAGCGGAAGTATAACGAACGGAATAGGGGTTCGTATCATCAAGATTACGGCGGTCCTCCCAAGTTTTCAACATCACTGGTAACACAGACGAGTCATTTTGAAGCTTAGTAGGCTTATGTACAAAGCGGCTGTGAACGCGGTGTTACTTGACGACTGTGGAAAGTGGCCGATCAGCGTGGAGGATGTAAACTGTCGTCACACACTCGACCACCGATGTCTGTTTTCAACAGAACACATCGGGTAGCTCCAACAAGCAAGCAAGTGATTACTTGGCTGCCAATTAACTGTTCCTTACATTCAGCACTGTTTGATATTGCAGCCCTTCGGTGTAAGGTTCGTGGTGGCCTGTTCAGCTGGGTAAAGTGGGTAGGTGATTCCTGTCTGGCTGGGGTTTTGTGATCAATAAGATCGTTGGTTAAACACGCTAGTCTATGTGGCAAAGTGATGTAATCAATGGCGCATTAGCATTTATACCATCCTAACTACTGCACTCAGGTTTGTTCTTGGCACGGTTTTTCCATTTTCACCTTTGAGGTGAGCGGCGATCTGAGCCACAGTGTAGTGAAAATTCGCCCAATAAAGCAAGATCCTTATTCCATGTCTCTACGTCACCCGTGCGCGAATCGAAATTCCAGTCTACAACGGAACGTGCACTTCTGCCTGGTCCTGTGCGTTCGGCTGACGTGTTTTGTAATGGATTTTTGCTTGCCATTTCTCGCCCGTTGGCTCGATTTCGTTAAATAATGTCTTGTTCGATCTCTCATGCTGTCCGTGATTCATCCGCTGTGAGCTTTGATCATATTTTGCAGTATGCTTTAACCAGCCTCATGGTCGTTGTAAGTGAGTGAATAAATGTTACGACCCCACCTGACAGAGAAAGACAAGAACAAACGCAAGACCACGAGCAGTATCTCTATCACGAACGAACGCAACGATATTGCAAAGCGGTACGAAAATCAGAGCTCAAATATCGGAACGCAAAGCTCGCAACTTAGAACCCCCCCCCAACAAATAAGGAAAAAGACGGCCTTCAAACGAGCTTTATTTGCTGCTCAGCCCGAAGGCAAAATTGTGACTTACAGCAACTGTATTTATAGGTTTGCGGTGGCCTTGGACCTAGGTCGCCGAATGGACCAGTCAGAAGCGAGCGTAGCTTCCCGGACGTTCCAGAATTCTCACGAGCCTTCTAGTTCCCGGGAAATGAAGAAATCCATTTCCCTTGCGAATAATGCGAATTTTTGGGAAAAAGTTCCTTTTCCAAACAATAAATGAATTTCAAGTTGAACATCACCCACAATTGATTGCAGCTGTCACATTCTCATAGACTTTCCAGTCGGTCCCTTTCGAAAAGAAGCACTAGACTCGAGGTTCGCCTAGCAGATTTAATGAGATCGGAGATGTCGACCTGTCTAGCATGTCCTACTCGTGGGGTTATCGATTGGAGTTAACAGACAGTAACCGTGTCTCCTATCGAGACGATCGGGCAACCTGATCATTACTCAAAAGGGAAAGTGGTTGAGTGTTCACATATAATTCGGTCGTGCTTAACGTGAGGTGAATGGTGCAGTGGTAAACACGGTTGCCTCATGAACAGCATGGCCCGAGTTTTAGTCCAGGCAGTGGCGAGGATATGCACTACTGACGAGCTCTAAGGAGACCGAAACTCGAGTCTAGTGCTTGTTCTGTTCGAAAGGGTCGACTGGAAAGTCTATGAAAATGCGACAGCTGTGATCAATTGTCGGTGACGTTCAACTTGAAATTAACCAAATCCCTGACTACTCATCAGAAATAAATGAATGGTCGGGTTGTCGGTAGAATAAGTGTAGTTGAGATGTAGGACAGTGAAAGTTTCAAGGATGTTCCCACAGAGATGCCGGCCTACTCCTTAGCGTAATTCGATTGTTTGCTCACAAGATTAAATGTTCCGGTTTGGACAGGAAGTTTTGAATAAGTAAGTCCAATTCATTCACTCTTGCTTGCATTAAAGCCACGATTTGCTCTACGTCAGATGATAGTATCGCGCTTGCCTATTACTGGAAATAACCGACGCATTGTCGTCGATGGCGATGACGCATACTCGACTCAGAATGTGAAAGAATAATTGTACATAGGGTCACATATTTTTATGGCGTGAACAGTAAAGTTCCCAGTGACAAGAGAAAAACAACTGAAACTAATCAGCCGATTACTTGTTTGCAAAGTGTAGACACCGCGATGATGAATAACTAAGTTTCAACATAGGTGGTTTTGATAGTTGGATTCCATCCGTTCCGCTTCTTTTGCTTCCTAATTGTGCCTTGTTCTCATCACCACGGTTGTGAGACAGCCGAGCATCAATGTGAACCAGTGATGATGGCCCAGCTGATTACACATGGAAGACTGTCCACAACAATGTACACATCTGCTGCAAAATTACAGGATGAGAATGATCATCAACCTGGCAGTAGATTCGGCTCCACAAGACGTAGGATCAGGTTACTTGTCACAATACTTCGGGATGTACCTTGCAAAATTCCACTTCCGAAAGTAGCCTTTGAGTATCTAAAAATCAGCTACGCCAGATGCAAACAGAACTTTATACTTTTAGGTGAGCAGGCAATGACAGTGTGCAACCATACGAAACACCAGAGTATTCCTCAGTCCACAGACTCAGCCAACGAGTATCGAAGATGCTCATAGCATTTCAAATGAAACTTCTAGCTTCGATATAAGAACCACGAGATGCTGGACAGAGATGAGACACTTCGTTCCGCTCAACTAAAATCACTGTAGACTGTGGCCAACTTGGAGAAACAGGGTAGAAGGAGATGGAATCGCCTGGATATCATAACGGAGAACAAGCAACACATGCTGATCGAATTAAGTTTACATAAGAAAATCACTGTTGAGCTACGTACCGAGTCAAACGTAGGGTGGACAGTTAAAACTGAACTCACTAAACGTGAGGGTGACAGCGTCGTAACTGGGAAGCTACCTCTGTCTCAATAATGCTTATGGAGTTCAGGTTGGTGTGAGAAACACTATGCGTGCTTCTTCCATTGTTGTGGCATGAGTACGCAAAGTAGGTTGCTATTATCTGCGACAACCAGATCACTCGATTTCGCCAACGGCTGTTGAAGGCTAACGAGTACGACCAATTGAAAACTTCTTGTACAGTTAAATGGAGTGATTTATATTGGAGTTATAGCCTATAAGTTACGCTAGTGTCAACAGTCCAAGAGATGTTTCTCATAGCCTAAGTGAAACATAGGGTTTGGCAACCGATGTATTTCATTCATTCATTCATTCATTCACTCACACATTTACAATGGTCAAAGACTTCATCAGAAGATGACGTGGCTCGAGACATTGTTCACCGTAAGGGTGACGTGGAATATCTTGGATGAAACTCATGAAAGAAAATAAATAAGTGAAACAAAGCTAAATAAAGGAACAGAAAATATACTGAATGCGGACACGCAATTGACTGTGATATACTACTATCTCGGATAGCGATCACAACGAGGTATTTGTGATCGCGAGATTTCTAAATAATCAGGCAATGAGACAGTTAGAGTCTTCAAATTTCGCTACCGCGTTTTTATTTCGCTATCGTGTTCCATCCATTCTCCTATCTTGCCGTGGTATTCAGGTTAGCATAGTGGATTGGCCCAGAGAGCTAGTCTGACCAATACTTTCGTCTTACCTGGTACAGTCACATCAGGCAGATCGAAAGGAAGCGGCCTGAAGAAAAGCAGTTACAACAGGGCTGACTATCATACTACTGAACGTACACGAGTGCTTATGTTAATGAGACACGGTGACTTCAGCAATAAAGCAAAAACTATCTTTATAAGTGCAGCAATGCTGTTTTCTAAATAAGGAAGGGTGGGGTTGGAAAAGGTATCTCAAAACGAAGATCATCCCCATCACCTAACCGTGACCGTCAGTTTTTTAATGTTTCGTCAGGAAGCCCATACGATTTCTCAGAAGCTTAATATGACTTTGTAAACACGTAATGGGCGCGGGAGTAATCCGAACGTGATATCAGTGTCTGGTTCACTGCGCTCTCGGGTTGGACCAATCTCTTTTTGTCGAGTTGATCGGATTTTTGGGTCACAGGCCCCGGGTGGTCAATAGGAAAACCTCATATCCTGCTACCTTGCAGGCTGTTAAGCCAGAATCTTCAGGTAAAGTCTCCTAAAACAACGTTTTTTCACGCCACAGACGACCGAAAAGTAACGGAAGTCATCGTTCTCAATACAACGGCATCAGCATGTTTCGGTGTTACGTGAATAGGTCCCATGCAACGGTAGTTATTTTCCAGTAGCCATGCCATTTTAACGCACGCACTGACTGAGCGAAAACTTACTGCTGTCTAATGTTGGTAGACGGACAGTCGGTAAACCAAAAGTGAAAGATGGTTTCTAGTAGGAGGAAACCGACCACACCATTTGAACAAATAGGTCAAAAACATAACGGATCAAAAGTCTACAAATGCAATAAGTGAAACAGCATCGAACAAGCAGGCTATGCGGCACACCCAGTCTTAACCGAACGTATATATGTGAAAAACGAATACATGGCACAAAAATAAGACCTTGTGAAACCAAGTAACATGAACCGCCCACTCACTTGCCACCAACCAGTGTGCTGGACTGATTTGCAGCTAGCCGATCGGCCAGAACGGTAAGACGTGGGCCAACCAGTGTGTCAAATTGTACAAAAAATTCCCTTGGGATTGGATTTACACCTGAAAAGCGTTCAACGATGGAAACCATTAGAAGTCGGCTACACCGCTTTTTATATGTTGAACAGAAAAAAGGATCACATCTGACCACGTTTTAAAGATCGACAATAAATATTAACATGATCATCGTTGTTATCGCAGCTTTGGGAAGAAGGGTTAGCTTTTTGGGGACAAAAGTACTCTGATATGCAAACAACATTCTTAATTCTATTGCTTAATCGTGCTAATTAGTATGTTAGTCTTGGAATTGTAAACGTAATTCCTTCGAAAGCGTAGAAGGAAGTAAACTGCCAAGGAGAATCGATTCACTCACGGAATACATGGAAAATGAAGCAGAACTAAATTAACGTAAACACTATGAGAAAGACCAACAGTGACTGAAATTGAACTAAGATTTACAATCTGAAGCCTGTCGAGTTGTGCACATTTGCCAAGAGTAAATTGCCCAGTCGAATGTCTGCAAACATAATTAGTTTTCGGAGTCCGTGAAAGCGAGTAGTCAAAATTGTGTAGACCAGCAAGAAACGAGTTAGTACATAAGCCTTCTCTTCATTCATATATTTAACACCAAACCTGATACGGCAATGCGCACAATGTCATAAAACATGCAATAAATAAATAAATATTTGTGCCTTCAGGAGAGAGAAAGTAAATTCTTGCACACGCTCCGTCGATTATGCTTGTGAGCTACATCCAGCAATGCTAATAGTTGTAAATATTCCGGGTTCCTCAGTCCAAAACTGACAAGGGGAGTTGGGTTGACGGAATCAAGCTTCGATGCCAGTTGTTATGTACCTGGGTGCCAAATAATGATTCAGACGTCACGTTGCTCTTTCCAACCGACTCCGGATTCCGCAAAAATGAGGTCCGACGAGACAAGCGGTGCAGTGACAGAAAAAACATATCCGACCTAACGAAGTTGATGGCAGGTGAACGCATCGGATATTGAGATGTTTCGATTGCTGTCCCTGAAGATTCCTCACCCAACAGTCTCGTCATTCATACGAAGAATCCATCATACACCAGCAGTGACTGCCCATGACGGGTAGCCGGTCGACATTTTCTACTTAAGTAGCGCGGCTTCCGCAAGCAAACGGCAAAACAAAGCGCACTGATGGTGTTCCATCGGGAAATTCCTATTAGATGCCGGTGGCTTGAGAGGATGTAGTAGATCATTCGTTGTCAATAGTATGCGCCTCATCAGAGCTTCAGCAAGAAACTTCCCTTCCGGAACCCGTTGATTCAGAGTCGTCCGGTGATTGAGAAGGAACTACACGAGGACGTAAACCAAGGACCAAGAGACACGCGAAAGACGCAGAACGTTGGGGTTCATAAGCAGTCACCAAACGCTACCAACACCTCAGCAATCAAGCCGCACCATAACCGTCGTGATCCCACTCCAAAGTAATCTTCATTTAGAACACGCAAGTAAGATTACGTAAGATGTACTCTACAGAGACCGATCTCTTTCGTCGTACCGTAACCCAAGAGATCGATATAAATGTTTCCGCGGAGTACATCTTACGCAACTTACTTGCATGTTTTCAATTTATTCGGAGACACATGTGCTTTTAGTCCTCACTTAAGAATATACGATCAACAAGCTCAAAAGAGATATGTTAGGAGGCGCGTCTCCTAACGAAGCAGTCTATTTGAATCACGTCATCACGTCATATCGGTCGATCGATCCGACTTCCGGTAGACTGATCTGTATCAGTCCAGTGAGTCAATCAGATTGCAGCCGTGCGGACGAACACTTGCACGCCATCTGAACTGTAATGTTATTCGTTCTAACGGCCCGACAGCCATATACAGCAGTCTTGCCTGATTCACTCTGCATCTGACTAACATACATGGTCGTCTCGTCCGATTTGCCATGCGTCTTATCTGCCATGTGTGGTAATCTTTTTGCCCTATATATTAACAGCCCATTCAACCTAATTCCGAATCGCTTTCCAATAAACGGTGTTGTTGCATCTCTCCTTCCCGGCTTTGGGTCAAACGATTGAGCGCGTAATGAAAGAATTGACCTAATAGTTTGGACTTAATCTGTCAGTTTGTTTTTCTCTTTTCGTGTTTTACCATCATGTTATGTGCCAAAGTCGAGAAAAATAACCGAAGTGGAAAGTCTGAAACCGTCAAGTAAGCGCGTTTCATACACCAGCAGAACGTTGGCGCATCGGACATTATTCGCTGTAACAAGCAAATGGCTACGAGATATTAAAACCTTCACTGTTTAGTTGGGTATAGTTAGTAGGCATAGCTCGTTAATCCGGATAATCAGAATTTGCTCGAACCGCTGATCAGAAACTCTATCCTGTGATAATATGCAGCAGTCAATTGCATGCCTGTATAAAGACCATTAATAATCGTACTATTGAGTTTTTAGTTTGGAACTTTTTTCAAACTGTCCAACATCATTGTTACAGTGAACGGCGGTTCGACTCACAGTACCAGTTGATCAGGCTTATGATCGTTCATGTGTGAACTGTCGCAGCTGAAGAGAACACAGAAATAATTATGTTGGTTTAAAAAAACGATTTTCTGACTTTGTTATTCAAACACATCAAATAGAGTTGACAAAGTCGAACAATTGTTGAACTGGACAACTTAGTAGCACTGTCAAGGGAGAACCGTATTTGAAATGCTAACGCGACGATCAGTGTCATTCATCAAACTGTCAGTTAAGTGATACTCTGCAAAAGTGCATCGACGCTCGGAAAGCTTCAGGTAGCCTGAGAAGTATAACGTGTGCTTGCTTGTAAGTCAAGCATTGAGCAGACACGACAACTGATAACACACAATCAGTGCAGACAAGAATAAGTGAACTAAACACTGCACAAAAGCATAGATAATTGACAACAGCGGTAGGTCGTGTCATTCGGGAAGCAGCGTAGAGTAGCTGACGGAACTAAGAAGAAATGATATTAAACGGAGGAGTAGCAGAATAAACTACAAAGCGAAGTTCTGCTCGCCGGTCTCAAGTTGTTAGATAAGCTAAAAATATGAACCCGGTTTTTATACTACGAGGCTGGTTCTGTCGTAAACCCTCCAAACGATACGCCGGTTCGTTCTCGATACAGTCGAGCGCTTGACAGAAATCAGATGCTCCCCTGTAATAATTAACACGGAAAGCTCGGTCCCGAAAAATACTGTGACCGTTCCCGTATTCGCTCCCAAAAAGATACACAATTGGCAGAACAATTATGCCGCGTTATTTTAGAGGCATTTTTGACAGTGAGTGCGGTGAACTGCACTTCAATCTTAGGCTCAGTCATGAATACTTTCATCATTCCAGCCTAATTTTGGATTCAGAAACAGCCACTATGACCATGAATATGATGCGTGGAATTCCTGCAACCGTAGTTGTTGAGGGTCGCCTTACTCTAGAATTTTCTCTGGACGTATTTATGCGGATGCGTTCATGGGTTTTTCAAATTCGTGCCCCACAAGAACTGATTATGCGTTCCATGCTGTGCATTCAGGTAAATTAGTTGCCCATTTTTTACCACCATGGAGATGTTTTCACATACATTGCCAGTTCTTAATATGCCGTTTTTCACCAAAAAAATGTTGAATAACTATCCTCAAAATCGAAGTTTTGATTGTGGTTCCAATTCCATTTCCCCAAAATTAGTGTGTACACTTTGTTCGTTTACTATCCTTTTGCTATTGCCCCCGTCCAGTTGAACAACAGCTCCAATAAACTCCAAATTACGCCCAATGTATTCGTTCGCTAACAATGTGGTTACTAGTGTCCGATCTTCATTTTTTGTTGATCACCGTGGTTCTGTGTTGCACATTTTGATTAACTGCATACAACTCCGGCCGATACCTAGCCGTGATTGGAAGAATCCTGGAAATCTCCACGTAATGGCATGAGGTTGACTAAAACTGTCTTATAAGATTAATTATCTTCCCATGTATAGATATGCATTACAGTCTCTCAACTTTATGCACCAGAAATTGGTCTCAATCGACTCCATCAATGATAGTGTGTTAGACTTTTCCTTTAAGAAGTCTATTTTCAATACTGCTCTCAATTCGTTTTATTACTTTTTTTCATCTGTTGGTGTGATCAGGAGTGTTCAGTTGCACACCGATCCGGATGGTTGGATCATGTACTAAGCAAGTCAACTGACCACCCATTCCATCGAGTACCTTTGTGGATGTCATGACCGACTGGTATGAGACGCGATATGGACAAATGTTGACTAAGCATAGAGTTAACTTAATTACCAAAGGGGAGTGGTTTCGGTGTCGAGGTCGCCATTCATTCGGATCTGGCCGCTCTCCTTCGATTGACCCATGGTTCTGATATAGTCGTTCTGTCCACAGATATGAACACCCAGGTCGGCCGCGTCGGTGAAGGCAAGTCTTGTTTAAGTGAAAGATTCGGGATAGCACCACATCGCTAAGGTAATGGCGAGCGGCTACTACAATTGCGTGTTGAGCATAAGCTCTTTTTAGTCAGCACTCGTTTTAGGCATCGTGCACTTGGTCTCAGATCGCCCACATAGCTGTTAGTTATAGGTTGCAGGGTACCATTCAGGACTGTCATTATTGGAGCACATACTTGGATTCACATAATGCGTTGATACGTTACTGTTTCGTTTTAACTTTTGATTGACATCGACCTCACAGACGACAACGGCTGGCTGTTGAGAAACTGGTTATGCCGTCGGTAAGGCATAAACACCAAAGTGGCCTAGAAGGCAAGCTTAACAGTTGTCACCTCGGAGACCCTAATATCTGTTGGACCCAAATCTCATACGCCGTTTACGATGCAGCTACTGTAGCATACAGCGCGGCGGTTTGTGGGTTAAACAAAAGTTGGATTTTAGAGAAGTTCCTGGAATTGTTAGAGGCCAGACTTAACATTCCTCCGAACAGTTCATGTAATAAGTTTAGGAGGGATATCCGTAGGAAGCTGAAGTATAGCCTGATCGTCGATCATGGGGATTGGTTAATGGAAAAAGTTCAGGGAATGGAGACCGCTTTTGTTTCAGGGAACATCGGCACACTCTTTAAGCTTATCCGTGCTACCGTTTCAAGACGACTATCTGTCAGTGAAGCTATCAGCGGGGTAGATAGCAAACTCATCCATAACAAGTCCCGAAGGTTAGAGCGTTAGGCAGAAAACTTTGAGAAGCAATTCATCTGACCTATCTTTACTGTGTTACCGTCATAAACTTGCAAAATAGGTCCATGGTCAGCAGATTTATGATCACCCACTAAAACTTAGGTCTGAAGCTGCATTTCGGCTCTCGAACGTACTGGGGCTGCTGGCTCAGATGATTTCGTGTCGGTACTTTTCAAAGAAAGTGTGAGGGCGTTAGTAGAGGCCTTGACTCAGTTGTTTCAACTTATGTGGATGACGGAGAACATCTTTCTGTGCTGGGGTCACTCGGTTTTAATATTCAGGAAAGGGGTCCAGGACTTTTGCGAAAACCATAGGGGAATCAGCTTGACCTCAGTTAGTACCAGGGTTCTAACATCCATTATATTTCACCGACCCACTACGGCTCGGGAGACAGACATTAGGGAAGGACAGGCAAGGTTTCGCCCTGGGCAAGGATGTATTGATCAAATTTTCACTCTTCGCCAAATTCTGGAACAGGGTCTGTATATTGACTATAAGGGTGCTTTCGATTCATTGGATCGATCTATACTTTCGGAGTAGCTCAAACGCAGGATGTGGCGAACAATTATCTGTACGTACTGTTGGCGCTTCATTCAACACCATCACCATGGACAGCGCTTTATTCCGATACTTCAGCTCAGGTTAGGGTCTACGGCGAACTGCCTGGCACTTTCAGCATCAGGAGCTGCCCAGTTTCATCATTTTTGTTTAATGTTGCTGCTACAGATGAAATACTGGAGGACTGTCCGCGGCATTCACGAGATACCCGGCGTGGACATCCTACCTAGTGGAATGCTGATTGGTTTTGATTGTGTTGACGACAAGATGTTGTTGGTAGATTCTTTTTCGCACTCTGCTAAGTACTTTGGAATGCACTTTGCTGCCTCCAAGTGCTCCTACAAGACTGCTGTGATTACGTGGATTCAATTTGAGTAATGAGGGTAGGGAGGTTGTTTACCAGTTTTCGTAGCTGATATGCTGCATCAGCGGCGGCAGAAGTGTGGGGAGTAGATGCACGTATTTCCAAGTCTAAGGCGTTATTCGCTAATCTGGAGACCTGTAGTGACACAGTCATCTCTCTGAGGCTTGAGGGTTGCGTATGTAAGGCGACAGTGATGTCTGTATTACTTTGCAGTTGTGAAACTTAGCTGCTCCACGTGGAAGATGTGAACCGTCTCCGGACATTTGACCGTCATTGTCTGCGTTCGACCGCTCTTACCGGTTGATATCAAGTAGTAAGTAACGAATAGGTTAGGAAGCGGGTACATGGTAATGACTGGCAGTCCAGTTCTCTTGTTAATACTTTACCTTTACATAGACTTAGACGATAGGGCCATGTACTAAGGATGCTAGCTAATCGTCTACCACACCGAACACTGATTGTCAATGCTGCGGTCGACTGGCGTAAGGTACGAGGTGAGCAGCTGGTTATCTGCCGTAGAGAATGAAGTCGTTCACCAAGGGTTTGGTCACTGTAGGTCGGGTTCGTTTCCTAGGCTAGGGTCCTCGCGACTCAGAGTCGGTGTCTGGGGACTTTAGGTGGCATGGTGGCTAATCAGGCTCAGTGGCATGAATGTTGTTGGTTGAGCGAGTTGTTTGTGACGCAAATGCACTTAACGTCGTGAAGCAGTGAAAGCCGTGAGGGAAGTTGTCTTGCTGGTGACATCTAATTCTCACTTATTATCCAACTGTTTGTTTGCGAGGCGTAGGCACGCTGACATTTAAATGACTGAATGTGGACGTAGCTGTTTCTTTGTTAGGTCCCATCCCTTTCTGTTCTCTTATTTCTCTTTCTGATTGAGGCTGACTGGCTGGCGAGAACCACTGATGTATTGCTGTCTTTGATGATGATGATAATGAGGGGGTCAGCCACTGTTGGTTGGGTTCATCTTCTGGGCCAGGATCTTCGGGACTCGCAGAGTCATTGGCTGGAGACGTTGGAAGGTGTGGCGGCTGATCGAGCTCATTAGTGTGAACGTTGTGGTTGTTTGGCTGAGTTGTCTGTGATTAATGACACGAGACGATGAAAGCCCCAAGAAGACTTTTTGTTGATGAGGCCTTACCTTCATTTGCGACTCGGTTGTTTGTTTGCAGGGTGTGGACACTCGGACGCTGAATGTTTGAGTTTAAACATGAGTATATTTTGACATTTAGACTCTATCCTGTTAGAACCTGTTTATTTAATGGTTGTATGGTAGTTAAGCATTGAGATGAACCACCGGTATATCTCTGTAGTGATGAACAACACTGACTGTTACGGCACTTTCTCTCTCAACCAGCCTCTAGAGTTTGATTCTCATATATAGTAATGTTTTTCTAAAACTTCTTGAGCTACGTAAGTTACTCTCCTCAATATAAGTGGGATTTTCGGGCACTTTCGCGTCTTCATCTTAGCAGTTTCGGCACAGGATTACAGTAATATTCTGTCTCTGAGCCGTCTTACTGTATTGCAGATTGCTGAAAGTGTTCTGTGTTGCTTTTACTGCCTGTAAGGTTGATTAACAATCGGTTTCTGTGCGATGGTAAACGAGCTGTCTCACACATGAACTAAAAGGATTGATTATTAGCATTACTCAGCGGAAGAGGATTCAATGGTTTCGTTTTAATAATGTAGGACTGTAATCAATTCGCCAGTAGCGGGCTAGGACTCGAAGCCGTTTTTTATCGATGTCACCATCCTCTCTCCTGAACCTCAGTGAGGAGACCAGGAACGTCTCACTGGCACCAGTAAGTTCGTATTCAAAATCTTAGTCATACGCTGGTCTCTAGAGTGATAAGCAATAAATTTGTATTCGTATTTCGATTAACGAAGTCTGACCACTAAGTCAATGATTTGAAATACTGTCGTCTCATTAATATCGACGATCTTTGTCATTACAAAGATTACGTTCTTACTACACGTTAAATACACCTGAGACACGTAATCGAAACATACTGTTTGGGCATCTTTTGCGCATATTGGCCCGGTGTCAGCCATTTTGGAAGGCTGCTTATATCACTGCATTGTATACTCTCCCTTACACATGAAAAATGTGGGGCCTAGCCGATGTGTTTTTGCAGATTTATGTCCAGTGAGTGATAATGACGCATGTACTTGCCACGATCAAAAGTAAAACTCCGACCACGCTTGCATGAGATAACTCTTGATCTTTGCGCCACTGACTTCACATTATGCACGACTGAATTATCCACACCTACATCCATGTTCACTTGTGTGTAATACTCAGATCGTCTGATCGCCTCGGGAGAAGATATTAATTGTCATGCTGACTTCAGTGGATAACCCCATGATTAGGATTTTTTTTCTATTGCATTTCGGACAGGGTTGACTGAAAACGTCTGTGGAAATGCGACAGCCGCGATGAGATGTACGTGCTATACAGTTTATATAAGGCTACCTTAGCGTGGTGGTCAGGCTTGTGTGCTGTTTTGATCCGGAGGGCTGTGTTGACTGCGACCTCGGTCGTTGCAAGTTCAACCATGTCAGATTGGCCAAAGGGGAGCAGCCAGACAAAAAGCAGATGCGTCCGTTGTGGGGTGTGCGTTGTGTATGGTGTCAGTGTGTTTTGTTTTCGTTGGATTTGCTATTTTCTTTTTTGCCTGATCTGATTCACTGTATGTGTGATTGGTTTGTCTGTGCAGTATTATCTCTATGTGAATATCACGAATGTCTTGGGTTCTGACTGTCGAGCCTGTTCTGGACAGTTGGTGCTGCTGCGTATGTGTACGTGTGTGTCATCTGCTGCCTTGCAGTACAGGCTTTTGAGCCATAGGCTTTGGTTGAGGGCCCTAATCGCTCTCCTGTCTAGGTCTGGGCGTCCTGGCAGTATCCTAAACCCATAAAAACCATGACTTTACAACAGAAACCAAATACCATACTGCATCGGCCGTCGCGCAGGATAAACCGGGCTGCTGTATATGGCAGAGTGGATAGGCGAAAATATGCTACTGCCAATCACTCACTCTCATACTGTCTCTCTACCATAATGCTCACTCAAGTTTCAGTTACCCGGAGAACAACCTGAAACAGGCCCGGGGACGCAAGACGTTCTGTGTTGGAGCATGGAATGTGCGCATGCTGCTGGACCGATGTAGCTCCAAAGGACGGCCAGAACGTCGCATTGCGCTGATTGTGCTGGAACTGCGTCGCTGTGGAATCGACGTGGCAGCCTTGAACGAGACAAGGCTTGCGGACCAAGGTAAGTTAAGGGGGGGCAGGTGCCGGGTACATTTCCCACTGGATAGGTGCTCGGGAGCA
>JTDE01004715.1:17041-27358 GCA_014338405.1 Paragonimus skrjabini miyazakii | reverse complement strand
AGAAGCTAGATGGAACATTCCTCCGGGCAGTTCATATAACAAGTCTAGGAGAGATATCCGTAGGAAGCCGAAACGTGACTTAAAGGCTAATCGTGAGGTTTGGTTAATGGAGACAGTTCAGGAAATGGGAACCGCTTTGGCTTCACCGAACACCGACAAACTCTTTAGGCTTATCCGTGCTACTTGTCCAAGAACCAAGCAATCCTGCATCCATTTCCAGGAGTTCAACTCATCATTCGTCCGAAAAGACTGGTACCGTACGCAGCTTTGACACTCGTGAACCCAGAGTACAAACGCCTTGAGGAACAGGGCGTCTTCATTCATGAGATCGTGCCGCCGACTTCAGCAACGGCGACTGCCATTTTCAACACTCTGCGACGATCGTGAAGTCAGCCTAGCCTCACCGAAACCACTGTGTCTGACAATGGTACCCAATTCGTGCCCGATCAGTTTGGCGAATTCTACAGGCGCAACGTCACTGAACACGTTCGGTCGCCTCCAAATCATCCGCAGTCCTACGGGCAGGCAGAACGCCTCGTCGACATACACAAACGTGCCTTTCTCAAATCTCGTAGGTAGGAGGCGTCTGAAGAAAACCTACGGCACCTCCCACTCGTCTACCGCAGGACTCCTAATAAGTTGCTGAACAGTAAACCATCTCCTGCCAAAGCCCTCATGAATCGTAAATTGCGTACCACGCTGACCTTTATGATCTCGACGAAGCAATCAGTACAGAGGCCATTTTCATCAGACGAACAAGTTCCGTTATCAGTTCAATCGTCTGTCTACACCCGCGATTATCGATCCGATCGCAATCACTGGGCAGAAGGTGTGATAACGAAACGCCGGGGCAAGGTGCTTTATGAGATTTCCGTTGCGGGGGGCACTTGGGTCCGCCACTGCAATCAGTTCCGGCCACGTCATGGTCTCAATGAATAAATCCGTGACGACCAGTGGACTATACCGTTTTACCTACTCCTGGACACGTTCGAAATTCCCGAAGCGTCAACCGAACCTCTGTCAACTGAGAAGACGAGTTGTCCTCGCAGACGTTGGAACCATCGGCAACGTTCACCACTGACTTTCATTCAGGTTGACCCGAAGAAGACCAGGTGTCGGGAAAGAACCCAATTCCCCGAGAATACCGTTTTCATTTGCCTTTTGAAAGGCCTAATTCATTCTGCTCGAAGTGACCTTCATTGTCGGCACGGTAATGTACCACTTCACCTCGCCTACGCACTTCACCCTTCACGTGCGTTTTCAACCTTGTGCCAATGTCTGGCATCCCGCCTACGCACTTCGCACTTTACGAGCGTTCCCAGCCTAGAGCTAATTTCTGGCATACCTCCCACATGCTCGCCCTTTAATTGGGACATCACTGTACTGTCTGGATCCTTGTCTGGTCCACTTCTGTCCTTGTGTTTTTGATTAGTACAAACCCTTTAAATGTTGTCTAGTTTGTGACCGTGTTGTCTTCGGATTGAGCGACATAAAGTGGCTCTGTCCGGAGGCCTGTCTTTTCTCTGTGCTCATCCGTTAGCATTGGGTGATTGAGTTGGCCGGAAAGATTCGTATTAATCTTGCATATTTCGCAGTCCGTTGTTCAGAACCGTTGAACGTCGTTCCGTTATCTACCGTTCCACTAACCGTTATTCCGTTGTCTGTTTATGCGACCGTAGGCCGTAGACTGAGTTACAACACCATCCGAACTGAGCCGGCCGATCGATGTCGCGTGACGCGCCTTGGCTGTCTCGTTAGGAGATGCGCCTCCTAACAACTCCCCTTTGAGCTCGTTGGTCGTACGTACGTGAATGAGGATTCACTTAGAGTGGTATCACAGCGGTCCTTGTGCGGCTTGATCGTCGAGGTGTTGGCAACGTTTGGTGACTTCTTTTGAACCTCAACGTTCTGCGTCTCTGGCGTGTCTCTTGACCTTTGGCGTTGTCCAGTAGCTCTTCCAGTGGCAGAGCTCGACTCTCTGAATGGGCTGTTTGTCCTGTAAGTGATCTGATCTGGTTGGCATGTCTTGTCCAATTGTGTGGGCCAACTTGAACTTCATAGAGTACTGTGCCTCGAAGTCTTCGAATTCTCCTGGGTGTCCATGCAACCTTATGCCCCCGGTAGTCTCTGGCTAGTACCCGTTGACCAATTTCGAAAGAACGGAACTGTTGTTCCCTAGGATGATTCCTGTTTGTCGCCGGTGGCCTGGAAAGATATAGTAGGTTATTTGATGTTCGTAGTATGCGTCCTA
Source organism: Paragonimus skrjabini miyazakii (assembly GCA_014338405.1). Lineage (NCBI taxonomy): Eukaryota > Metazoa > Platyhelminthes > Trematoda > Plagiorchiida > Troglotrematidae > Paragonimus > Paragonimus skrjabini miyazakii. The sequence goes on along the minus strand of JTDE01004715.1, from coordinate 25,107 downwards.
TCACAGCTTCAGCTGCAGACTTCTCTTCCGGTACCTGTCGATACGGAGTCCTTCGATAATTGAGATAAGACGCTCTGAGGACGTCGGCCGTATATCCCTCCCCTTTGGTTTTTTTGACGGGCTCTTTTGAACGTATCTACAACCCGTTTAGCCTGGTCATTTGATTGCGGATGGTAAGGCGGTGACCGTAGGTTCTGACGTAGGTTCTCATCGGTTTCTCATCTGCCGGCGGAGCTTGCACTTTCACATGTCTGCACAACTGGCTAAGTGACATATCCAGTCGTTTCAGACGTTCAATCCAATTCAAACCCAGAAGATTTAATCCCCAATGCTCAGTAAGATAGACTGTGCCACTTGTATGGACATCACTGAATTCAATACAACAGTCTTGCCCAAAAATCAGTGCCAGTTTTTCTCCAGATGCATTCTTAGCTGAATGTTCTGTTCTATTATACGCCAGACGACCAATGCTCTTCCACGTCTGTCGCGGAATCAGTGTAATGTCAGAACCAGTGTCTAGCTGTAGACGTGCCGGACTGCCGTTAATTTTTGCCGATACGTATTTTCGGCGTGCAGCGAAGCTGGGGTTAAATGTGGCCAAAAAGGAATTCAGCCTTTCACTTCGTTTCTTCGGTTTCTTCCGGTGTTTCCTTGAAAACGACGGTGGACTTCTGAATGTCAGGGTTGAACGGCAAAAAGTCTCCTTGTGTCCGAATCTTTTGCACTTTTGGCATTTGTGGTGTTTGAATGGACAGAACCGCACAAAATGCCAATCACCGCATTGCCAGCATGCAGTTGGGGGCTTTGATAAGGGTTTTTCACCTTGCTTCTCGGTTCTTCGGTTGCGTGGTATTTGATGACTGCAAAGGATTTCGAACACTGAGGTATTTCAGCGGATAGACACGGGCGGTACTGATGTCTTATTGATGTTCAATCAACTTTGCTGTCTAGGAAACCCCGTAGAATGAGAGGAACAGATTTCGATGCAGCTGCTGTGCGGGCAGCTGAAAACAGGCAAGTGAAATCATGGTAGCCAGAAGATGCGATACCAGAATGTTATCCTGGTAAGTCTTTCGCGTTTTAATGTGGATTTCGGATGTTCGGATAATTTAGTGTTGAACTGGACGGTATAGAAGACTACTACCTGGATGAACGTCAGAAGGTCCAATGTGCAACAGATGCACGGCTATGAACTGAAGCACGCGATACCCAAAGGATCTATAGGGAAAATAGGTCGTGGTGACATGACTATATGACGTTGCGATGAATGCGGCCGTGAATGTGCTGGCTGTCTCGGATTGTTGGGAAATCAACGTCCGCATAGCACACTGTCAGCGAAAAGATAACGAGTACATTAGACGGGAAACAGTTACCTGTTATAGCTATTTTTTGTCCCTATCAACTGTTGGGAAAAGGCACTTGATTCCGAAAATTCGCATTATTTGCAAGGGAAATGGATTTCTTCATTTCCTGGGAACTAGAAAGCTCGCCAGAATTCTGGAAAGGTTACGAGTTCCCAGGAAATGAAGAAATCTATTTCCCTTACACATAATGCAAATTTTTGGGAAAATGTGCCCTCTTCTAACAGCTCCCCTGTTGAGCGCTATTGCCACCGCCGTTGACGGGGGTCGAGCTGCACTGGGCATGTTGGCTTACGTTTCCGGTCTGTCCATCGCCTTGGTTGCAAGGCTGTCAGCTCTCTGCTCGGTCTAGGGGTTGAGGTTGTTGAAGTAGTCGGCGCGGGAACTTGTGCTGTGGGGCGACTGATCTCGAAGGTGTCGAGAAGTAGGTCCAGAGGTAGTTGGTTCTGAGCTTGTCCAGCGTTGGCGGAATGGCGTGGGCGAAGTTGGTTCCGGTGACGCACCCAGATGTCGCTTCCGACGTTGACATCGCAAAGGACCGTGCCATTCCGTTGCTTGACAGTTGCTGCTATCCAGTGCGGGCGACCTGGGCGATAGTCCCTTGCGTAGACTAGGTCGCCGACGGCAAATCCACGTCGAGGGAGTTGCTGCGTATCTCCCGGGCGTTTTTCCACTGGAATCATTGCGTCGAACTTTGTCCTCAGCTTGCGGCCCATGAGAGCTTCTGCAGGCGAGAGTCCGTTGGGAATCGCCGGATTCGGGGTGGTTCTGTAAGTGAGCAGGAACCTTTGCAACACTTCTTCGGTTGGTCCCTCCCCGCGAGACTTCAGAAATGCTCTCTTGAAGGTGCCGGAAGTATGAAAGCAATCGCCAGGAGCTATGTCTACTGGCCTGGCCTCGACAATCAGATTGAAGATCTGGTTAAACAATGCAGCCGCTGCCGCGAAGCCGCCAATAACCCGCCGCGCGTCGAACCTCAGCCATGGAAGCAACCCGAACATCTGTGATCACGCCTCCATGTGGATTTTGCGGGACCCATCAACGGTATGGTATATCTTATTCTGGTGGATGCCTATTCCAAGTGGCCTGAGATCGTCCCGCTGACGCACGCTACAACCTCAGCCACCATCAACAACCTACGGCGCCAACATGGCCTTCCGGAGTCGCTGGTCTCGGACAATGGATCGCAGTTTACCTCGGTCCAGTTCAAGGAGTTCTGCACCCAGAACACCATTCGACATCTGCATTCACCACCATACCACCCACAATCCAACGGTCAAGTCGAACGCTTCGTCCACACCTTCAAGAGAGCATTTCTGAAGTCTCGCGGGGAGGGACCAACCGAAGAAGTGTTGCAAAGGTTCCTGCTCACTTACAGAACCACCCCGAATCCGGCGATTCCCAGCTCTCATGGGCTGCAAGCTGAGGACAAAGTTCGACGCAGTGATTCCAGTGGAGAAACTTCCGGGAGATACGCAGCAACTCCCTCGACGTGGATTTGCCGTCGGCGACCTAGTCTATGCAAGGGACTATCGCCCAGGTCGCCCGCACTGGATAGCAGCAACTGTCAAGCAACGGAATGGCACGGTCCTTTGCGATGTCAACGTCGGAAGCGACATCTGGGTGCGTCACCGGAACCAACTTCGCCCACGCCATTCCGCCAACGCTGGACAAGCTCAGAACCAACTACCTCTGGACCTACTTCTCGACACCTTCGAGATCAGTCGCCCCACAGCACAAGTTCCCGCGCCGACTACTTCAACCACTTCAACCCCTAGACCGAGCAGAGAGCTGACAGCCTTGCAACCAAGGCGATGGACAGACCGGAAACGTAAGCCAACATGCCCAGTGCAGCTCGACCCCCGTCAACGGCGGTGGCAATAGCGCTCAACAGGGGAGCTGTTAGAAGAGGGCACATTTTCCCAAAAATTTGCATTATGTGTAAGGGAAATGGATTTCTTCATTTCCTGGGAGCTAGAAAGTTCGCCAGAATTCTGGAACGTCCAGGAAGCTACACTCGCTTCTGATTGGTCCATTCGGCGACCTAGCTCCAAGGCCGACTCAAACCTATAAATACAGTTGCTTCAAATCGCAATTTTGCCTTCGGGCTGAGCAGTAAATAATGCTCGTTTGAAGGCCGTCTTTTTCCTTACTTGTTGGGGGGTTCCAGGTTGCGAGAGTTGCGTTCCGATATTTGAGCTCTGATTTTCGTACCGCTTTGCAATATCGTTGCGTTCGTTCGTGATAGAGGTACTGCTCGTGGTCATGCGTTTGCTCTTGCCGTTCTCTATCAGGTGGGATCGTAACAGCAACCAACGACCGCCGTCGATCGTTAAATCATTAGCCCTCCTTTTCAGAAACCTAAGCAACAGCGGCTATATAACTTTTTTTCATCAGCTTTGTTGGCGCATTGTGTGATGGATGCTGTTTTTTTGAACAAATTTAAATTTTGGTTTTTCTTTCCTATCTTATGCGTGCAATACTTCTTGCCTTAAATATTCAATATCTCTCTTCCCAGCTTAGGCCTTATCCCTGAAATCTGTCCCTCTCCGAGAGATAAAGTTTCCAGTTTCATAATAATCTTCTGCCTGACTAACCAGGATTAGGTGGTAGGACCATAATGGCTTTCATTCACACGCCTCCCGCTTTTATTCCTTCGGGTTTACACCGGAGGCATGGAATATAAGCTGAACCACAGATGTTGCATAAGTAATTGGTGATGAGTATTATGCAGAGGTGTCCTTATGCTTCAAACAGCGTGACAAGATATTCCGGAAACAGATACCGTCAACCATGAGAGTGTGTGGGTGGGTGGGTTGGTTGGACGGATGAGAAGGTTGACGGTACCGACATTGGTGATGTTGGCCAAGCTGGATCCGCCAATCCTGTTGGGCGTATAAAGAATGAAGACAACTGCTTATCTAGGTCACATTATCGTTCGAAATATAGGGTAAAGGGTTATAAACGTCGAACAGCGTTGACGTACCAAATACTGTGTCAACGCAGTTATTAACGTGGGCATGTATGTGAGGAGTCTAACAAGTTGATTCTCGAACTTTTTAATTATGAGTGTCAAATCAAATGGATACCTGCAAAGTGCAGGCCACAAGAGATACTCTTCGCAGATACCCCAATCGAAGAGATGGTTAAATGATTATTCGGCAGGGAAAAATAAACCAGACGACAGTAGGTCAGCTACTTTAGACTGCATAACGAGCTATAAGAAAAAAATGAACCTATAGCTGGAGACGGTAGGACAAGTGATGACTAACCAGGTGCAGCAGCGGACAGACAGACACCTTGCACATTCCACTTTACTCTCGACTGCAACTACATTTAGCAACTTTGTCAGATGTGTGCTACCTTACCGTCACAAAGGTCGTCGCCACCATCACCACGGACACCAGCGCACCAAAGGTTAATATTTATGCTGATGTTGATACAATTATGAAATAAAAAGGTGAAACAACCCTAAAGAATGGGTCAAAGAAAGGAGAAGAGTAGGGAGCAAATCATAAAAAAACATTACAATGCCTACACTTCGGATATATTATGATCATCATCGTAAAAACTGTAATACATCACCGACTCTTGCTGAATCTTAAATTAAATAACCCTGATGAAACAAGAAGCTGGAATCAAGAAAAAGGCAGAGAAAGGAAAGTAAAATAATTATTAGAAACATTTGCATCTGAACTCCAACATTCGACACCAAGTTAGTTGCCGACCTCTTACCAGCGAACAGTCCATAAGTGAAGTAATTTTAACGGCAGAACCGCTTTTTTATCGCCGCGTCTCGTCCTGAATAGCACTTGCCTCACAAAGAACTCAACCAAACAATAGCAACATTAACACCACTAAGGCCGGTCAGCCACCATCTCATGTGAAGCCTTCAGCCGCCGACTCCGTGAATCGCGAGGGCTATATCCGTAAGGAAGAACGTAGCATACGGCGGCTAGCCCTATGGTGTGAAACTACATTTCTCTAAGTCAGGTCTCCAACACTCCACCTTCTACCTTACGTCAGTTAGCTGTAGCATCGGCAAAACGTGCTCGATATGACCGACGACTAAGTAGTCTAACCATCTAAGTTTGTGCATACTTTAAGATTGAATAAAGGAACTCGATTGACACTCACAACCGACCATCCACCTCCCGATGTATTCGTTATTTGCCCGTTGGTATCACCCGATGCGAACGATCGGGCGCAGACATCGATGGTTAAGTACCTTGAGATGATTCACATATTCCTCCATGAGCAGCCAGATTTCGCTGCAGTAAAGTAGCACACCTTTCACAGTCCCCTTATATACACAACCCTTTAGGTTCATAAGGGTATCTTAGATCAGTGAATACAACCATAGCCTTAGAGATAAGAGCAGTTATTTTATTCCCCATACCCCCACCGCTGTTGATGCAACTTTCCAAGTAAACAAACTGGTCATTAACCTCCGTAACTTCATTACTCCACATTAACTGTACACAGTCATAACAGTCTTGGAGAAGCACATTGCATTTAGAAGCTGCAAAGCGTATTCCGAAGTACTTGGCAGGATGTGAGATGGCGTCTAAGACTGTCTCGGCTGTTTGGCAATCGTCAAACAAGAATACATCGTCAGTATAGTCAAGATCAGTTAGTCTTGCACCAGGTAATAGGTCCATGCCGGAATTCTGTAAGTGCCGTAGACAGCACTTCGTTATCTTGTCTATGACAACAATGAACAGAAATGATGAAGGTGAACAGTCTTTGGTACTCAAGCTATTAGACAGTACACAACAGACCAAAACCTAAGCTGGGGTGTGGGAACAAGATGTGGATAGTATGTTCACCTATCTGTTTAGCATACCACTGCGTTTCAGCGACTGTAAAAGTATGGACCGATCCTCTAATTTGAACATATCTTTATAGTCGAGAAATACGCCGATAGTTGACCGGCGGAGTGTACAGCGCTTCTTCAGAATATGGCGACGAATGAAAATTCGATTAACATATCCTCGTCTCGGAAGAAACCTTACTTGTTCTTCTCTAATGTCAGCCTCCCGAGTTGCAGTGAGTCGATGAAGTATGATGGATTTTACGACCCTAGTAATTAGGAGGGTCAAGCTAATCCTTTATGATTTTCGTAAGAGCTTCTGACTCCTTTACTGAATACAGAAACCACTATCGAGTGACCCCGACACAGAGATATTTCGTGTCGTTGTTTTAGTAAGAAAAAACAACTGGGTCGATGTCTCTGGTAAAGCCTGTACAGCTTCTTTGAAGAGTGTCAGCACGAGATCACCTGGAGCAACAGCTATTTTGCAGTTGAGAGTCGAGATGTAATAGTAACCGTTAGCTTTGGCAAATGGTTCTAAATCTGTCGACCAGAGCACTGCAGTGTAAACTTGTGGCGGTAATACAGTAGAAGCATGAAGTCGGCTCAGCTGATTCTCCATGTGTTCTGTATAGCGTTCGAATCTTCTGCACTTATAACAGATGAGTGTGCCGTCAGCCAAACTGGGGCTTTTACTGACAGACGGACTCCCTGAGTAAAAAGTACGAATAGAAAGGAAGGTTTCTTATTCAGTGAACTCTCTCAGCTAACCAAGCATTACGATCGGTCAGCTGGCATACAGCTAACCGTGATTGAAATATGAGTAAGGCGGAAGTTACTAGACAACTTCATTGTTCGTTTTATTGATTGTCCTTGGTTCATAGACAACCCAGGCATATAACGACAATATTCAAGTGCGTGAAGTCGGTTAGCTGTAACTACCAGCAATAGTGACAGTCACTATATGTGAAACGCGGATAACAGTCCAACAGATGGGTGCGACCTGCGTTAATTAATCCACCTGCGCATGTCTTTGATCCTAAATATTAGCCCACCGTTTATCTACCTCGCACTGGACACCACCGGATACAGCAACCAAACAATTCGGTATGGCAGACGATTGTAGTTCAATTATTGGGTCCATACATGACGTTTTTAGTAAACTAATTAATTTCGTTAATAATCATTAAACTAAAGCTTACTAACATGGTCGCGGATAGTTAATCAGTACGATTCACTTATGGGCTGATGTTGACGATAATGATGGTCATGATGATGAGTCAATTGGGGAAGTCCACAATAAACATTGTTGCTTTTAAAACTAGTTCGGGTAGGTAAACTTCACCGTTCAGTGGATATCATTTCGAGAAAGTAGTAGGAAGGCGTTAATCATTCAAAATTACATCGTTTGATAAACTGAGTATTTTCAGTAAATTTAAAACATAATCAATCCGAGTATCAAAGTAAGTGTAGTTGCGAAAGACTCACTGAGCAAGACGCCCATCGTAGAAGAAAGCAACGTGTTTGATACAACGGAATGAGAATCTAATGCGATTGACAAGACCTTGGATCCGGGAAAAGTCAGCCGGCTCAGTTGAAGTGAACTGGATTCCATTGAAGCATTCTAACATATCACAATGCTCAAAAAGCATAGAGCGCAAATACTGGAAATAATGCGATATATGAATGTGTTGCACTCACTCTGGAGAAAAAATGCTCGAGTCGGCATTTCAGTACTTCCACTCCTTCAGCACGCCAAAGAGAGGGAACCTTGCCGTTAAACAGCTATCAATGAAGCAAGTCATTTACGATTTAAACACGGTGTACCTCAAACGTCTGGCAGGCTGTCATCAAGATAGCGCACATAACTTGATCACTTAGATTACCATCAT
>JTDE01004715.1:0-14716 GCA_014338405.1 Paragonimus skrjabini miyazakii | reverse complement strand
TCCATACCATTTCTAGTTCTTCCACTTAGTCTTGTTTTAATAATTTTCAGTCTTCTTAGTAACGTTTTCTTCTAGGATATTCCACGTCACTGTCGAGGTGAGCGGCGGCCCGAGCCACAGTACCTTTTGGTCAGGCTCATGGCTGTTGTGATTGATTGATTGACAGATTTTGTATTAGCTGAAGATCGAAGAACTTATCGTGAAGCTCCTTGCTCTTTGGTTCGTACGTCCAAAGTTTCCCCAGCTTTATGTTGACGCAAACCGGAAGTCGTAGTGATTTACTCATCGTTCACAACCGGGCTTCAACGCAACAAATAAAGGCGCTAGCGAACCGGACGTGAAAGAACCTTTAGCAAAACCGCACGACAGCCGCCAAAGAGGACAACTGTCAACGAAAACTTCAGTCAACTTTCAGAATTAAAACAAGTGCCAGATTGGTTGAGCGGCATTCCCAACGGTAATAGCTAAAACATTGTTATCCTAGTGAATACAACCTACAGTAGTGAAGATGGCGCGAATTCACCATACAGCTACGGGTAAAACTGCGACACCCACGCCAACACACTAACGTTCATGTTAGTAGTTTGTAGTAAATTTACATTCACAAGGTAATGTAAACAGGTACGGTGGTACTAATGAGGCAAATCTCACGTCGCACGGAGTTTAGAATTTTGGGAACGTCGAAGGAGATTTCACAACAAACTAAACACAAATGTCACAAGTTGTGTGGAAGTGACGTGGGCCCGAAAAGATGGTGCGCCACGACAAACTATATCTATCACTTCCGGTACTCAAGTAATCGGCTTGGTTAGCACAATATCACCAGACGTGTCCCCCCGACTTCGGATTTGGAAATGCCAGAATTAATCGTGACGTAGGCGAAGGTTTCCCGGTGAATAAACCGTGTTAGACAACCAGTGGAAGTACTAGCGGAGCGTGGTAGATTCAGCGTTGGCAACCGGGTGTCCCATAAAATGATAGTTATACGACATGGCGCATACCGTTTCTCCACAAAAGAGATTTCAAATGTTTCAGCGGAAGCATATAAACAATCAGATAACTTGTTCATCCGCTGTGTTGTCCGTATGGCGTGAGGTCTCTGTCAACCACGGACAAAACCAGAAGACGTGCGAATCACCATGACTATCATCGGCTACAATGGGTAAGAAGGTGAACTAGGTATCATGAATGACATTCAGATGACAAATAAACAAACTTGCACGCCGGCCTCCGGCAATAAGAGGCAAGCATCAAAACTCTATCAGTCCATGATTCCCTGGCTCAACAAACCTACTAAACTACATCCGCCTTCCCCGCGGATTTTCGAAACATCCGTCGCAACCTTGCGCAGGATATACCGGTCATCCTGGATGGATGGACTTCAGCCGAAGAGCGTACAAACCATACTAATGGTTAACAGTTCCCATAGGATTGCATACTCCCTGCTTCGTCCCACTACCTCGCCGGCAAGACTGTTTCTAGCCAAAGACTACAGGTAGGGTTTTTCAAGTCGACCGAGAGGTATACAGGCCCTAAAACAAATGTGACAAGTTGGCCACTTCATGCAGCAGCATCAACTGTAGTTAATGCTTCCTACGAGATACAGTCGTTCGGCCGCAAAGCTAAACTCGGTATGTGGACGCGATAACGCCCAAACAATCATCATCATCATCATAGACAGCAATACATCAGTGGTTCACACTGATGCTTAACTGCCACACAACCATGAAGAAGAAACAAACCCTGTTTAGGAAGAGAGAAGAAAAAAGAGGGAGGGGAGGCGACCTAACCACTAAAAAAGAGCTACATCTACATTCAAACATACAACATCAAGGCGCCTAGACCTTGCAAACAAACAACCGAGCTGTAAGTGAAAGTAAGGCGTCATCATCAAGACAGCTTCCTTACGGCTTTCACTGCCCCGCGTCATTAAGTGCACGCACTTCACAGACAACTCGACCAGATAACGACAACATTCACGCCACTGACCTCGGTTAGCCGCCATCTCACCTAAAGTTTCAAGCCACCGACTCTCTGAGTCGCGAGGGCTCCAACCCGGGAGACGAACCCGACCTACAGTGCCCAACCCCTTCGTGAACGATTTCATTTGTCTACGCCAGGTCATCATCTGTCCACCTCGCACCTTACGCCAATCGGCCGCAGCGTCGGCAAACACTGCTCGGTGTGGCAAGCGATTAGCTGGCATCCTTAGTACATGACCTAACCATCTAAGTCTGTGCAAGTACTCGTTTGACAATCAGTACCAAACACCCGCTTCCTAACCTCCTCGTTGTTTATTCGTTGGTGCCACCCGATACGAGCGATTGAACGCAGACATCGATGGTCAAATACCTGGAGGCGGTTTACGTCCTCTACTCTGATCGGCCATGTTTCGCTGCCGTAAAGTAATACAGCCCTCACTGTAGTCCGATATACGCGACCCTTAAGTTTTAAGGAAATACCTCTCTGTCGCCGCAACCGTCTAGCAGGCCCATTGACAGATTCGGACGGCGGGCATTTGAGGGCAGTTGACGCAAGGCAGATGGGAAGGTGGTTCGAATTTTCTTGTCGACAAGCCCTCCTCACATTTTCGTTATATTAATGCTCTGTACAACCAACCTTATAAGCAATAACCGTTGTGCGTTACCGAACAACGCATTTTTCTGTCAAATGTTGTGCACATTGCGTTTTGTCGTCGTTGATATTTCGTATCTTTTAAATTAGGTACTTTTCTGAGTAACAGTGACTTGCACCAGATCTAACAGCACCGCAATTCTACAGATACCCACCGAGCATCAAGTTCCTAAGATAGTTATATCTGTACAAAACGGTATGCAGTCTCATACGTGTCAGAAACGGTACCTCTTGGAATGCACCGGCCTCGGTGAAGGCCAGTATCAGTGGCTGGCACCTTCCAGTATTCCGTTCCTATGCAGAAGCTGTAGGTTTGAAGAAAGTTAGGGTACCTCAGTGCATCCGAAAAACTGAACGGGCGCACAGTACCCGCAGCTGTAAAAATAGAACATTCCATGAATTTGTCTACCCATATGTACATTACATGGGTAGTGCAACAGGTGACTGTCAACAGAGACTATATGGAATGGGATCAGAACTAAAGTTTTTATCCTCTCTGGTTTCGCATTCACCAAGAAGGCAGTAGACTCAGATAGAAGAAACTGTAGAAAAACGAAAACCCGGGCTCGCGGAGAAAGAGTTGTCTTATGAAACCGGTTCCCCACATCATAGACTAAACTGGCCAAATTAGTTTTAACGTCTTCATTTCTGACCTCATAAACAACGTATTTACAAGTAGACTGCACGCCAAGTTGCTTGGTTTGATGGCCATTTTACCTGCTAAACGCGGCTCAGAAACTTCTTGAAAAAATGCTAGCTCTAAAATCCGCCAACTCCACCTTAAAAGCATTTCTCTTGATAGCTATTTGCAAGAAAGGGAAAAGCACGATCAGCTGGCAAAAAGCTAATTATGAAGCAAGGCCAATCGTAAATGACAACAGAGGGCACAGGCTGTGGTCTCTACACTCGCAGTGTCCTTCCAGGAACCTTCGTCTGAAATAGGAAACGGAGAAGCAGTGTCACTTGATGTCTCACCAACGACTGACGTCCTATGCTCCTGCAAAGGCGTTGTAGAGAACGGAGTGACTCATAAACCGTCTTTCCTTACCCGTCCAAAATGTCGCAAAAATGCCCTCACAAAAGCCTTTATTCGGAACCGAAGAAGCCTGTCGGGGTCACCTTCGACGAACAACTCTCTGATCGACTCCATATTACATTCTTTTAAGTCTCTTTCTCAAAAGACAACAGCTGAATTTCCCCAAACTTAAAACATACAGTCAATCTCTCAACAACAAAAAATTGACAAACGTATAAGTTGTGATACAAAATATGATGATCAGACGCCTAGCAGGTACGCTGGCGTACACTCAGGCGATGATGGCGCGCCCATAAACGTACAAGAAAGTCTTCCGAACTATCTGACGGGATAAACCGAGTCCAACTGGACCACCTTCTACAAACTCTTCCTCAACTTGAGGTCCTCACCCCAAAATCTTCCTCGTACTCTTCTTTCCCTCTTACAAAAACAAAGAGAATTGGCTCTTATATGCGTTTATAAAGTTTGTATGAGCCTAGTCAACAAAGTACCGGAAACCAGACAGTTGGCCTATGACAATCAACAACATATTCCTGGTCTTACGAAGACTTAGTTGGCAGGTGAACGAAATGTCTCCGGAGATTCAATATATTAAGCCAACTTTTCCTGACGGAGAATGAGAAATTCTGCGACCTTCCCTACCCACCGTCTTACAACACGAAGTTCATCGAGAAATTTCAGTTCTCCGATAAATATAATGCCTCATGGCTTCCAATAGTAATGCGCCGTCAAGACACTCCCAGCACGAATTATTTATTGTTCACTCTCATAGGATACAACTAATGATCGTAACTTTTCCACAAGCCTAAAAACCTGTATGGAATTACAGCGGCTTTCTCATCATTTTATTTTGGCTTGCTTTAATTCATCCAAGAAAAGCCGGCCATCAATGTTCCACCAGCGTTGTGAGAACGGATCCTCATTTATGTTATCGATTCCGATGCGGTGAAATGCACGGATACAAAATGGCATCACCCCAACTTGGCAACCATCCAGTCAGATAAGCTCATTGTTTATCCGAGTAATTACAAACCAACCACCTAGCTAACGCAGTGGACACCAAACCACCCTGCATACACTAAGAATCCACTATAGAAATTCGTTATAAATTCCTATCAGTTGCAACACACAGCAAGAAAGACTACAATTCTAAAAATTAACCGATATAATGAAAACTACCCGAGAAGTCATCTCGGACGGCCAATTCATCAGTATGATTTCACCGACCACCCAGACCATCAGGTTTAAACGGCAAATCACCAATCATACTCAACAAACTAACCATCCATCTCTCGTACACCTCATCCGAGTATTATACGCCGTCTCCTTAATGACCGTTCGAGCAGTACAGCACTACAGACAACTTACAGAATATAAAAAACCTTCTGCACGAAGGAAGATCCATCTACAAAAAACCTACCTGGACAGGACAGTGTAAAGCACTTCGAAAGCTTCTGTCCAGTGCAATATAACACAAGCCTAGTTTGGACGCCCTTTCACGATGCGCAGAAGGTATGCACTAGTCTACGATTTTATCGCCGTCATGCGCTTGAGCTCACCTTCAAATAACTGTCCATCCAAACGCTTCTCTTAAGGTATGTGGTGACGCCGAAGCTGAGTCTCGTGGTCAAGCTGGGGTGAGAACCGCAATGAGCTCCAAAGCAGAACAATGTTTGCTCGACTGGATCCTAGTGAACAGTCGGTTGTGCGTTGTCAGACTCAAAACATCGGTTAAAGTCTATCGACACAAATTAGAAAGGCGCTGTGATTTCATTATATCGGCGTACGCTCCAACGGACAGCTGTTCAGATGCTATCGAAGATTCGCTCTACGACGCTGTCGTTGACCGTCTAAAGCAGAGTAAACACTGACTGGCGAACTGCTTGCTCAGTTTGGTCGTCTTTCTTCAGAAGAGAAGCGGCTGGGAGGTACGTTTGGTGTCCGGGCGCAACGCAATGGCAATGGCGAAAGATTGCTGCATCCGTGGGAATTCCACGGTCTCCATACTTCGAGCACTGCATTCCAACACAGAAAGACGCACTGTGATTCATGGGGACCTCTTTGTGCACCTCAGCCGTGGATAAAGTTAGGTCACATAGCAGTCAGTTACAGGTAGCGCCACTCCGTTAAAGACTGTCATACATGTTGGAACAGTCACCTGGAATGTTGTTGTGCGCACCTGCTTTGTTTTGTCATTTGCCTAAAGATCAAACATTCTTAGTTGTAAGATAACTTACTGGTATTCAATCGAGGAGAGCATAAAGAACGCTCACCAGGAAGTATTGGTGAACGAACCGCCCATTTTCAGTCAAGTGAAGGAATCTGACAAACACTAGGAACAAATCTCAGCAGTTATGAAAAACAAGATGTGAAGAGGCATGTTCCGAAGGAGCTATTCAGTTGTGACAGAACTGGATTTCTGTCACGCCGATAAACCTCAAGAACAAGCGTCGCTCGATTCCATCTGATTCGGGATATAATGACGACCGTCAAGAACCTAAACACGAATTGACTAAAAGCTTGCGCGAAAACTGTGAGCACCACTGGGTCCAACAGCCGAAAGACATAGAAAGAGCCCTTTTATCTGGGAACAGTAGAAGGCTTTTCTTCCTGATCCGTGGTTGTACTGGCCGTCGAGTCAGTGTAAGTGAAACTATATGAGAAAAAGATAGTTCCTTTATCACCAGTCAATCGTGTCGACCTGACAGGTGGGCTGAACATCCTGAGGAACAGTTTGGCTGGTCTCAACCAGACCATGTGGACGACACGACTCGAATGGTCAGTTATTACGTTTCAGAGGGCCATGGAGCCAAAGTTATTGAAGCGTAACAAGGCTCTCGGTCCAGTCAATGACGGTGGGAAGAGGATGGTATCAGACCTGACAACTCTTCAAGAGGTTCTGGGAAACTGAAGAAGTACCTCGTGATTGGTGGCTACCAACAGTAATTCACGAAGTCTATGTGACAACCACAGAGGCATCAGTGTCTGTTGCGACCAAGTTACTCAGTGACCTCATCTAACGTCGGCTCATTAAGCCCAGAGTAAAACAAGCGAAGAACACGCAGGATTCCGATCCAGTCGAGGGTGCGTTGATCACACTTTTATCCTGCAACGGATGTTGGAACATCGACACTCTTATGAACAATCGACGGTTATGGTGCTTTTGGACCTGAAGGCTGCTTTCGATTCAATTGCTCGTAACCTCTTCTGGATCTGTCTTCTTCGTAAGGGAGTACCAGGAAAATAAGTGAATCCGTTGAGATCACTGCATGCCCATTGTGCAACCAGAGTGAAGGCTTATGGGCAACTGTTTCGAGTGCTCATCACTTTTAGTGGTATTTTTCAAGGGTGCTTAATCTTCTCCTACTTGTTCAATTTTGTCATGGACAACATTCCGGACAGTGCGCTCGGGAAGTCCAGTTGGTTTGGTACTGAGCTCATTCCTGGCACTCAAGTAAACAACCTGGAGTATGCGGATAAAACTGTCTTACTTAGCCCCTTGACGAACACATGCAGACCATGCTGAACAAGGTGAGTGAGTGGGCTAGTTTGTATGGGAAGCGATTCGCATCTTCAAAGTGCAAAGTGCTGCTTCAAAACTGGGAAATTCCCACCCCTACTCCCTTCACT
Source organism: Paragonimus skrjabini miyazakii (assembly GCA_014338405.1). NCBI lineage: Eukaryota > Metazoa > Platyhelminthes > Trematoda > Plagiorchiida > Troglotrematidae > Paragonimus > Paragonimus skrjabini miyazakii. The sequence goes on along the minus strand of JTDE01004715.1, from coordinate 7,416 downwards.
GCATGTAATACGCTTTAGACTGTGGACAGTTTCACATACTTGGGTAGCACAGTCTCATCCGTTTGCAATATTGCTGATGAGATATCAGCGAGGATAGCAAGGATACGGGTTGTCTTTGCCAACCTGCATCAGCTGTGGCGTCCAAAACACGTTCGGTTGTCGCGGAAAGGAAGGGTATATAATGCTTGTGTACGTTCCGTTTTGCTGTATGGTTCGGAAACGTGACCTGTTCTCAGCGAAGATGTCGACCGACTTGTTATTTGACGATTGTTCTCTCCGTCACTTAGGCCATACTAGGTGGACTGATCGCGTGAGCAGTACGGCCGTTCGTCAACGCGCATTCCGGAACGTTCGAGGTACGCGATCAATTGGTCAACCAATCGCGTGGCACCGTCTGCGATGGTTGGATCACGTACCCCGTATGCCATCTGATTGTTTACCGTACCGGACATAACATACTGAGACCACTAACAGTTGGGTGAAACCACGTAGGGGTGGTCAAGCAACAACGTGGTCACGAAAATATGAAGACTGTTTCGTTGAGCAACGTCGGTAGGCGTCGCCTGTCTGGCTGGGGTCCTCGTGATCACTCAAATCGCTGGTTAGAAACGCCATCCGAGATGGCAGTGTCCCGCAGTCAATAGCGTAACTGCATCCACCATTTCTAGTTATTCCGCTTAGTCTTCCTTCGTTAATTTCCAAACCTCTCAGTAACTTTTTCTTCTAGGATATTCCACGTCACTGTTGAGGTGAGCGGCAGGCCGAGTCACAGTATCTTCTGTTCAGGATCTTGGTTGCTATTATGATGATGAAGACTAGGATTAAGCACACTCAGATACCCTGCAAGCCAACGAATATCACCTGTAATTTATCAAGTATAGCAGTGTCATCGTCCCAATGATACAGGTAAGAACGGTACCAAAGAAGACGGTGTGCTTAAAACTTCCGTTCCTATGTGACGGCTGGTCAACATTGACAAAAAAATGTCTAACAGCTGCTGTGTCCAACACCCACATCTTTCTTCAAATCAGTCTTTGTGATGTCTGTTGCGCTGAGCGCACTACGGATTACGAAGGCATTGCCAGGCTCCCCATCGAGTGGCAAGTGTGCACAGTTAGTCATTTGGAGGGAAACTCCAAACGTCCGACCAACCCTTAAGTGCGTCAAGGTCATTCTGTAGTGGACTGGGATCACCAGCGTCCTAGGTTTGTAGGTTGTCAGTGTATGGATGAACGTCACCGGAAATATTGTCCAGAAGGTCGGTGATATAAACAAAAAATAACAGAGGGTTGAACTTTGTTCTATGGGAAACTCCCACAGAAATCAAGGAGGCAGATAACAGGTCTGACCCTGTAATAACCTCAAAAGTTCTGCCACCAAGTAAAAAAGCAATCCAGGGATGAACCACTCCTCGGATGCTAGAGTCTGAGAGTCTATGTGGAACACGGCCGAGGCATTGGTGAATGTGAAGAAGATCGCATTTGAGATAAGACTTTTCTTCGGTTTCCGTCAAGCTATCCATGAAGATAGACATACCTGTAACGTATAATCGGCTAGGAAGGAAGTCATGTCAAGTAGAGAAAGTGTCCGAAGATGGCGCGTTCTAGTGAACGCTCGATTACTTTGCATGGATGCTAATAAAAATGAGTGGCTGGTAGCTAGCACGGAGTGCCAATCGCTAGCCTTTAAGACAAGTGTGACCGCGACTTCATTCTATGCACTAGGGAGAGTGTCATTCTGAAATGTTTGTTTAAAAAGCATATGAAGGGGTTCTGCAAGACGAGCAGCTGCTTCTTTGAGGACTCTGGGGTGGGTCTGTAAAGCTCTTGTTACTGTTGGTAACTAATGAAGCTTCATTTTTGTACGACAATGTTTTTCACCACTACTGTATATTGTTCGGATTGATTAAAGTGGTCTTACAATAAAATATAAATTTGTGTACGCCGGTCTGCTTTCCACTTTGTTTATGCAGTCGCCTGACGATACTACACGGATCTTTCACCCAGTGTTTTTAGCCCCATCGTACTACGCACGCTTTCGCAGCTTCGATCGCTCTCCAGCAGTCTACGGTAACTCCGCAATATCCTTAACTTCCATTAACCAAATCCCAAACTAGCCACCAGATATCCTTACCTCCCAGATACTGGTGATTTGGAATATCGTGGTGTTCATTCCGAATATCTGTGAACACCTTATGTGAGTCAAAATCTGACTAAAGTAACTTGCTTGGACTCTGTAGCTCTTCTATATTTTATTGTCACTAATAGCCTAATGAGGTACGCCTGCATTCATTTAGGCTATCCAGTAACTCGTTCTTGATCACCACAAGCCCTATCTGGACCCATCTTATTTTATGAGTTGACACTGTACACGAGGTTTTGTCCATCTTGTACATAAATGTCAACTGCGACAAGTGGTTGTCCAAAGCTTCGCAGAGATAGGACGGTGTGCCAGTTCGGTGGTGCAACACTGTAGACCACCAACTAGTACTCCCTCAATAACCCGGCAAATTACTAGATGATCAGAAGTCTCCCAGTCAAGCCGTCGCAGAAAAGAGCTAAAGGTTAACTTTTTTAATCGTTGCACAGACCCAAATAAAAATTATCTGTTTGCGTGTGCCCTCAGTGGGATCTGTTTTTGGCCTGACTACCAATGTTCACTGATTTCCCGTCCACGTCTATTTTCATTGGTTTCACTGGTTTCTTGCGTAGTTAGAAGTATAACACTTGTACAGCATCCCCGCCTCCAGTTATTCCAGTATGAATCAGTGGCATGGGGTGTGTGGTCCCACTGCAGTTTCGGTCTCAGTTTGGCAGTTAGACTACGTTCCGTCTGCTCCGACCACGCGAACTGCTGAAATGGTGAGAATGTGATAGGTGTGTTGAGTGTTGAAGCATCTAGCAGCAATCGACCACCTACGGAGGTCGCACCGTTTTGGTTTATAACAATGGAATAGTAGAAGACAAGGCTGTACGGAGAAAGAGGGGAGAAATGAAGTATGAGAGAGAGAGAGGAGATGCCAACAATGAACGTACACGGGGCTATATGTGCCCGACTGTCAATGGCCATCTTGGGATGATTCAACTGTCTAGTTGCTTCTTGAATGTATCAACTGATGGTGCCAGGAAAACTGTCGTCCGTAATGCATTCCACGTCGAACAGATTCGAACGGTAAAACTGCCGTTTACATAAGAGACTGCTACGTGGTGAAAATAACCTTGTACTTAGGGCTCCTGAGAAGCACTGCATCGGCAACTGTGAAAAGAATTTTGTTGAGGCGAATCGGGGAACATGGGATTTTGCAGTTTAGGGTAAGGTCACCTCTAAAATATCTATGGGCTAGAGGAAACAGTTCCAGTTTTGACAGACAGGCTTCAAACGACGAGGAAAACAGACCCTAAACCCTCTTAGTAGTCTTCCTCTGGATAGCCCCTAGAGCAGTTACGTCTTTCTTACAGTACGGTGCATATGCCTGAATGTTGACTCCCAGCAGTGGCCTAATTAGTGTGCTATTGATCAATTAAGAAACCCTCGGAAACTGATGAGCATTACTAGTCTGCTGCTGGCTTTCGTCACCAGTGAAATAACGTTAGGACTAAGATGAAGTCTGATGTAACAATGGTACCTAGGTCGCCCTTCCGGTGGACAGTAGCTAAGGCAACGTCACCCCTGCAGTATGTTCTAATATTGTGATGATGGATGTGCAAAGACTTTGACTTGGACGTGTTGAAGGGGAGTTAATTTTTCCCTGACCACAGATGCAGAGTTTTTAGGTCTCTTTGGAAGTCTCCTGCGTCTTCAACGCTGAATGAAATGCACCAAAGCTTCGTATCAGCAGCATGCATCACAACAGGAGAGTTACTTACACGTATGTCAAGAATAACAAAGGACCCAGCATAGAGCTGTGGCACGTCAGTCGTGGCGTTGAATGGCCTGGATAGCTCGTCACTGACTCTGACTGTGTATGTGTGACAGGATAAATACAACATGAACCATAAACAAATCCCATGGCACAAGCCCATTCTATCTAAAAATACAACACCAACTGGGAGGCGTTCTTCGGCAGCGTTTATACACGAGTCAGCGACATACAGTAGGTTGGTCGTGCATGAGCGAAAATTTCTGAAGCCGTGCTGCCCCGGTGCCAACAGTGGGTGAGTATTTAGGTGGTCCCTTACGAAATCGTCTACTATAGTCTCCATCGTTTTTGAAATGTTCGGTAGTAGACCAGTCGGTTTAAATTTATTGGCGTTCATTCTATTCCCGCCTTTCTATATGAGAGAGATGACGCCGTGCTTCCAAGTGGCTAGAATACAACCAGTGAAATATGAGTATTGGAATAAACAAGCAGGCGGTCCCACCAGCTTATCCAGGCTTTCTTGCAGCATGGGTGGAGGTATCTCATCGAGCCCCGGAGCAACCTGGCGCATACATTAGCAGGGGAGAAGTTCAGGTATGAACCTGAAGGAAAATTTGGATTGAGAACTGTGGTGCATGGTTTCGTCTCCGCTGAGTTGCTGAAGATAGATGCACACTGAGTACGTGATATCTCTGCTACCTCGGAATTAAAAGTAGAGCTCTGAAGGTCTCATGAGAGATGATATAACAACTTTCGACTTGGTCAGGAAAGCCATGTGCCCGAAGAATCTTTTAGGACAATCACCAACGAATCTTGCAAGTGATACGTGGTGAACCTTGCAATCAGTGCGTACAGGTGCTGTGCAGTGATTACGATATTTGTATGCCAGATGTAAGGCGCCACTCCTTTAAGAGGAAATGCACCTCACAAGGCCCGTTCCTCTATCATTAGAAGCCTGGTTGAGGGTTTGAGCCACGAGAACTTGTAAAATGGAAGTGAACTAGTTATCACGATGTTCAGGTGATATAATATGTTCTAGATTTTCATCTATCGCGCTAGTCGCCAGGTGGTAACTAGTTGGCTTGAGATAGATGTTCCCACATCTTTCGAAAGTTGACTCGTCTGAAACTGCGTCGAGCTGACACTAGAAAGAAGGTGATGGTTACATCACACAGTAGGCGAAATTTAATTGTAGCGTAGTCCCTTGCACCTAATGGCGAACCAACTTCGATGATATTCACCAAATGGGGTTTAGTAGTTAACACCATGTCTAATCGGGATGATCTGCGACCTTCTGTTTATCTCGTGAGTTAGTTGACGTGTTCGGTGAGTCCTACTTCCTGCACGAGATTGTAGAACTCAGTAGCCGCAGTACCGGAGAATAACCCGCTAGACAGACCTGTGTATGGGAGGTTGAGTACACCTAGAACGATGGCACGACATCCAATGGCTGCGGTGGCCTGTCTAACGGCACTATGCATTCTTTCATCCCATTCTGGGATTACGGACGGAGCAGGATAAATGACACCGACAATGACGTGTGATCAATGAAGCGCCTCGTGTAACTCGAGTTACACGTTCAGATAGGAAGTTGGCTATAGCTACATGGTCGGGATGTATGTGCGTAATAAAACATCCTGGTGCCTGAAGTCAGTTATGCCGCTACGGGCACGAAATGAGTGTATGGAGTACAACAACGAGCTGGTTCATTTACATTGCTCAAAATGTGTTTCGAATTTCATTGCATTTTAATATGGCCCAATTTCGTGATGTATTTCTTCAGAAAATACGCTGTTCTTTTTTCACTAGTCATGCTTACACTTCGTGTTGTAATGGGGTGTCGTAGATGCCGTTAGAAAGAACACAACCAGTGAAGCATTGATCCATTTATAGCTGTCCTGATCCAATGCATATGGGTCATGAGTAAACGCAATGAACACTCCATGAACACTACCATGGACCATGCAATTTAAGCCTACGCCGTTCAGATAGTTTATAGGGTATTGTACACATTTTCATATTCCGCTGTTTTTCTATACAGTTTGCACCACTTTTCCTTGTACAGAATGAACATCACTTGTTTGAATTGATTCTACTTAGCAATACACTTTTGGTGCGCGCGTCTCGTCCCCCTGACGTTCCTGTTTCCTATAGATTGGGATTGCTTACAGCGAGCTATTCGACTATTGCGTTCTGAACTGAATATTGGCATTTATAACTTTGTATTGGGTTAGCCACCTACAAGTTACTGTACAATAGAATATCGACCTCATGAGTTTACAACCAAAACTTACATCTCCCTCTTTTTCACAAAGAGATGGGCAATGAACAAAGAATTCCGAAATCCGGGGACGATCAATTGCAAACATCATGCTCAACCTAAAAACGTGGTGGGGCACTGTCTAATATGACATGTCGGTTTGGAGTTAAATGCACAGTCAAGGTCACTTTTACGATGCGTTTCAATTTTTCAATTTTTTTTTCAAAAAAAAAATTTCAATTAGCGATTCAGCGATTGTTACACGGGTTCAAGACAGAGGCCCAATGGTCCCGGATCCAGTCGGTTCTTCTTGTTCAATGTCGAACGGGCGCCTGTTGACCTGAAATCACTCAGTGAAAACGGGGTGTAGCACCGCTCTTGGGAATTACAGTAAATGTCAAAAAACAAGTTAAGATTACTTGCATAAGGGAAATTTTGGAAAATGAGTGTCAAGTAATGTGTAGTGAGATCACCTTCGACGTCCCCAAAATCCTAAACTCCCCGCGGCGTGAGAGTTCCTTGCCAGTATCACCGCCCTGGCCCACATTACCTTGTGAATGTAAATTTACTACAAACCACTAGCATCAAAGTTAGTGTGTTGGCGTAGGTTCAATGGGTTCAATGGGTGACAGACGGAAGTAGAAAGCCACGGCTTTTGATGGTTCCGTTTCTCCGGTCGAAGAATCTCTGTACCAGAGGGGTAGTTGCACGCCGCAACTTTCTTGGTTGTATCGAGGGCTACAACGAGGAATAAATAGATAAACAAACAAGTTAATAAATGCACTCCTACTATGGTTAAACACGCAATTCCGTGGCTAGGTATGAACTATTCAACAGACGACCATACATATGTGGCTGTGTACAGAATAGTATGCTGGGATTTGGATTAAGTGTTTGAGTGGCGATCCAGACGAAATTTGAACGCAGCGACTGTGGTGGCGTTCACGATATGTTCTGGCAGGGAGTTCCAGGCTTTGCACACCCGAACCGTAAAGAAATCGTGCTTTAGCTCGAGTCTGCTGTACGGACACTTTATTTTTAATGAGTGTCCTCTGAGTGAGCTAGTATCCGCACACGTGATCATGGATCTGCACGGATGGTTAGGGGTCTTCATAATCATGAACGCCAAAACTAGGTCACCCCTTTGTCTGCGGTATTCCAAAGAGAAGAGGTTAAGCTCGCGAAGCCGCTCGGTGTAGGGCTTCGGAACCAACCCACGGACTGCTTTCGTCGCTCGCCTCTGAACAGTTTCCAGAATTAGTTTGTCCTTTTGTAAATGAGGAGGCCAAACAATGGT